>DWJK01006560.1:0-10386 GCA_018248815.1 Croniades pieria auraria | reverse complement strand
TGGATGCGAAGAGCAGAAGATCGAGCTCAGTGGCGTGCCACTGGAGAGGCCTATGTCCAGCAGTGGACGGGAGCAGGTTGACGATGATGATGATGATGGGTATTTTATTATTAGCTATTCTCTCTGCAGCCCCGAAAATATAGTAAGTTTATAGAACAATTTTAAAATGAAAAGTGAAATAGGTTAAACAAAGTCTAATTTAACACTGCTACGAAACATTATTAAAAAAAATAAACAAATTAATTGAAAATGTTCTCAACTTTTTTAACTATTCGGAAGTTACGAAGATTAACAAATGCTGAAAATATTAGAATTATGCATTAATCAAAGATGTATCAAATTCCACTGTAACATATATATAGAGCCTGCAAGCTTGCTGTATCGCTACGACCCGTAACTGCGCAGGCACGCGCTACGATTCGTTATTATAACCGGCAGAAGTTGACTAGGTACCTTGATATAATTAAATGTCGAAGGAAAGAGCGGTAGGCGTTGGTAGGCGGATTGCTAAGTTGATTTCTGCGTGTTATACAGTACTACTTTTAATTGCACTCTTTTAAACATACGCACGTGTTCGCTTTATGTACACGCTTTTAAAGAGCGCTTTAGACAGTCTAGATGACTTGATACAAATAAACTATTCACTCAGTTTACTTCACAGTCTAGAGAATTACTGGCCATAAATCTAGATTAAAAAAATACACTGATCAAAATAAACGAACCCAGTTTTAAACCTAGACTACGCAGCCAGATACTAATTTTAGAACTCTGGCTTAAAGAATATTTTTGATGTAAAAATTTCAGCTGCATGTTTTGTTCATGACTCACCTGAGACTGATTTAGTTGTCCGGTTTTTATGTCAGCTTTTAGTGTGTACGTAGAACAAAGCATTAGATTAGAACTAGACACAGGTTATTGAGAGAGTCAGCAAACTCCGAAACCGCTGTGCATGTATAATGAAAATGATCAATATATGTAGAAGCTCATCAGGACTTCTAATATAGAGATATTTTGGGATCTGTGCTCTCTACTTGCCCTGTAAAGGACTTAGCGGGACATTTTAGTACTATCAGAGATAGATATAATTATTATAATGCCTTATTCATCTAATGGACTTCACAAATATATCCAGCAACAAAGTATTAATAAAACAATGCTATATTTCCAATTTTATTCGAGAGAGATCAAAATACATTAACGTTGTATTCATTGTTCTTAACATACAATTATGACTTTATCCGTTACAATATTAAAATTAAAGCTAAAGTGACATTTTCACACATACGTAAAAGGGATCTATCTACGTATCACACACATCAGTACAAGAATTACATAGTTCTCAATCAGACTTCGAAGATTTAGAGAACTTTAAAGATAACATATTATGTTGTTGATATCGTTTAGCAGCACATTGCACAAGAATGCACCATTGGTGACCACTAATTTGAGAAGAAAGAAGCTTTTCGCTAAAAAGTTCCAGCTGGAGACTGCTGAAGAGTAAAACCCCATGCTGACGTCTGTTTTTCCTAATTCATGCAACTTGGAATAATTGAAGCTGTTGAAGAGGCGAATGAATAGGCACTTTTCAGGCAAGCGAGTTACATCCTAGCCTACGTTTCGTTTGAGATTTTACTCAAATACGAGCTTACAGCTTTTTAATAAAAAAAGTTTTCATCTATGATTCATTTACCGTCTTGAACCGTACCAGTCATTATAATACCAAAATCTGGACAAGTTCTATGAGGGAACATATTTCCAACACACTCTGCTTTTTCAAAATATTGGTATATACCTCAATCGAATTTGAGTTGAAGTGAAAGTTAAAATTGACTAATTTTAGACATTCACCCGTATCAATGGAAAACCCTTAGTTGAAAAATTTTAATAATATCTCTAATTACTTTATTAAATAACACAGGATCCAATCCAATTTATCCAAAACTCTGGCAAATTGCTTTGCTTTGCTTTCATTAGTTTCAAGACCGGCGTTCTCAAAATGGACTGAACCATTTCCATACCCTTACAATTTCATTATTATCGCCTGGGCGACTAGCCGTGCTATAACTAACATTTCCAAAATTTTTATTACATTCCGAACATCCTCCGCTCTCTGTCAGACAACTTTTTAAATCCTACAAACCTACATATCACATCGATTTCAGCCATTTACAAGCTTGGCCCTTTTGTTTTTTATTTACCGTGTAATCGTTATTTGAAAAGTAATATTTACACCACTGAACAAACGCATTAGTAAAAGATATATCTTTTGACGACGAATATATACATACTTAGTATTTTTTCGCGAATAAGTTCTTTTTTAAGTTATAATAAATGATGATAAGGACATATTTATTTTTCAAATTGTACATTTGTATGTCTGTGAAAGTTTACTTGCTATTATAATAAAGAAAACATGAAATCAAAAGGGGGCAAAATATTCTAGGTTGACTTTTGTATGTCTAACAAATCATATAAATGTGACTGCTCAAGCTAGTTCTGATTTATTTAACAATTTCTTAACTTTGTAGATTTTGAGAATATACAGTCATATTTAAAATTGGTAAAAATCCCACCAAATTCAGAACTAAACAAGGGAAATAGACGGTTGTGGGAACGGTTATAAAATCTTGAGAAAACATTTAAGCTAAGATTAAAACCCCGATTTCTAAATATATTTATTTAAAATTTAGCAAGACAAATAGTATATTATTATGACGACTTTGGTATAATTAAGGCAAGAATTTGTTCCATAATTAATACCTTTTAAATATTAATTTTATAATATTAAAAAAGGTTAAGATAAGATTTAAAAGATTTAAAGATTTAAACTTTTCTTATAATATGAAAAAAAAACAAATAATTAAATCAATTTACTTCGTTTCAATATTATTATTTGACCAACAATTACGAACCACTCTTAATAAAGTGAAATTAAAAAATATTTTATTGAATATTTTTGGGATTAGAATCTCGAAAATTTCGAAAAATTTAAAAAGTTTTCGAGTATTTTAAAAGTACTATATGTTTCTTTTCCGAGAATATTAGATGCAACTATTTATTTGTATACTAATATATTTTTAGAAAGTGCGTATTATTTTACACGAAGGTCGATTTTTATAATTTCCTCTAATCTTTTTGTAATTGCTTAGGCCTATTCCGGTAAAGATAATTTTAATAAATATTTATTTTAAGCGTAACTTATAATCATTTTTTGTGAAAATAGTATAAATGCGTGTTTTAGTATCACTAAAGTTATATAAATTTAGAATAGCCTAATAGGCTTCATACAGACATTTTTTTCCAATGAGTGTATTGTCTTGCGTGCTAGCGATTACATTAATTTTAAACCAGTATTATACCCTCATATAAAACATCGTCATGAAACGCAATACAAAATTAAATGTTATGACATAACTAAACATTGTTTTTGAATCACTCAATTCAAACATTTCTAAATACCCGAAATCATACATTTTACCCAAAAGCATTATTTTATACATACATAGATTGTAATGGAATCACAAATATACAAACAATAATACTGTTTAAAAATATATGCCGTATATATATTTGTACATATTACTTAGGAATTTGTATGTTCATCGTATACTTAACATTAATTGGAATTTGGAACGACTATGCTTCTCGATTCTTCTCTATGATTCCTAAGCCATGTGTAACTTTCCTCGTTTTACATATTCGAAGCGAGCTCACTTCGAGAACCAGTAAATACATTCTAAATTTAAGCATTTTTAAATCACACGACAGGTGTAGATAATTAATACTGTAGATAGAACTACTGAACCATAGATAGAAATAGATCGGTTTAGTCAAACCACGTTGAGTCCGTCCGATCTCGTTGCGAGTATTTTACGCGTTCTCGTAAAATTGTATGTTTAGATTTAAATTTAGACTTATTTGCCTAACAAAGCTAGTCAGACACTTTAACCTAGATTTTCTGGGTTTAAAATTTTTAATTTTTACGTTACAAATTTGATGGAATCAAGCTTTGTAATGTTTACAAAAAAACTTGTATTTAAAATCTACGTATGATCCTCACACGGCGTCCCTTGCCGTCTTCATCGTCGCTGTCGAGGGATGGCTGTCTGCTGCCCAGCATCAGGGCTTGTATGTCGGGGTTGAAGGGTAGCGCGGGGTACGACGATCGTCGCACCATAGGAGCTGGTCGAGCTGCTGAAATGTAAAACATTGGTATATAGTAGCAATATCTTTTTAACACACGTAATTTATGTTTAGCTACAGGTACATAATTAAAAATCTAAATATTTAATGTATCTAGTACTTATTGAATGTATGAATATTTACCTTTTTGCTGTCAACATTGGGACGTTAATTTGGCTGTCTATAAATAAATATCTATAATGCATAATCCAAACTACAACTACGATGGAAACGGCTATTGAAAACCTTGTTCTACATACATTTTACTAATAAAATCTACAATAAGTATTACTTCAGTGTTAATTGACACGGGTATAGGGAAATACTTCATTAAAAGCGACATACGTTAAAGAACCAATCGTGAGTTACTTCTGCTATGAAATCGTAGCGTTAGCGCATGTGAAAACTTGTTTTAAAGACAAAAACGTAACATCACGCCTGTAATCCTCGAAGGGGTAGGCAGAGGAGTATAGTACACTCTCACGTTTTTCCCGATACGTTTAAGTCCCATGAAATAGGTGGTGAGCTCATTGCCATACACTAGGCACTGATCCAGACTCCAAGTCACTACTAGAAATTCTAAATTAGAAAATTATTATGGTACCCGACCCGGGATTTGAACCAGGACCGCGTGTTCGGCAATCGCGCTTTCAACCACTCGACCAACAAGGCAGTTTTAGCCAGCATGGCAGTCTAACGCCTAGAAACACTTCTCATTTTGAGAAGTGACATGTATCTATCTAACTTTGGAACGATAAAAGGTTTGATGACGATGATGATGATGAAAATTACAGGCAGATTATTTAATTGTAGATAATTCCACATTTATCACGGTATCTATAATTAGAAATATAATATTACATTCAATGTCGATAAATCTACATATTCATTATATTTTAAAACCTTGTTCATTTCACTCGACTATTGTGTCGAGCTCATAAAAACTGTTGCCATTAAGTTTGTGTCATAGACAGTGATGAAGTTTTTATCATGTCTTATTTCCCACATCGATGGATACCTAAGTCTTTAACCATAAACAATATGTACTTTGTTTTCCT
Source organism: Croniades pieria auraria (assembly GCA_018248815.1). Taxonomy (NCBI): domain Eukaryota; kingdom Metazoa; phylum Arthropoda; class Insecta; order Lepidoptera; family Hesperiidae; genus Croniades; species Croniades pieria. The sequence continues at coordinate 5,146 of DWJK01006560.1, read as the reverse complement.
TAATGTCGTAGGCAATAAAAAGTCATCTACAGCACACTAAATCAGCGGAGAAAAATGTTTGAATGCTCGGTGAAAAATAAAAGCCCTCTAATTTAGACTGTGCTTCTAGAATATTCCTCGCTAAGAAAGACTTAGATCGCTAAGATTTAGAAAGCACAGTGCAACTCTGAGCTGTGCTATTACTGATTGGTTTCACAAATACTACGCAGTGACTGTTTCATTCAAGCCTTTCAGACTAAACTTACATTTTTATTATAATATAATTAAGAATCCATAGAAAATATTATATTTTTATTTACACACGTACCGAACATACGAGAAGATACTTAGACAAAGATACTAAAAGCATTTTTTACGGAAGCAGTTCATAAGATCTTTACGAATGTTGCCGTATTTCCGTACTTAATACTGTTAACATTATATAATTATCATTATAGACTCATAAACATTTATAAATACCGATTTTCCAAGCAGAAAGCTTGTATTCAGCTTTGATTGCTCATTTGGAATGAGATAATCATTGAACTGCGAATTATTTTGATTATGAGTTAATGTGTGAACTGGAGTATGTTGATTCATAGCTATTTTCGAATCTTTTAAAATGTGTACTATCAATATAACATTACGCCGGGCCTCTGACGGAATAAGCAAAGAGCACAGAATATCAAATATCACATCTCTTATAAAACAGTAGTACTTTTTCTACATATCACTCTCTTCATGTGCCTTTTTTTTCATTCAAATGTATTCTATTTGTGATTTTTTCGTAGTTTCAGTTTTTTGATTCATATAAAATTGGTAATAAATTTAAGTTTATAGAACAGTTTCATTTTCTATCAACAGCAGAAGGTTTCAACGAAGTCATTTTATAAACTGCGATAAACACATATTATATTATAATCTTTAAATATTCCTAACAAGTCCTCGTGTTCTGTATGTATTCATTAGTTCCATTGATGAATGTTTAAAATATTTAATTGAGTAACTGAATTAACTATATGACTTGGAGATCATTCTCATGTACCGTTTTTGACTATTGTTCGTTATGGGCAGTGCTACGAATGGAATAATAAAATTGATTATTTAGAAACCGAATCATTTGCAATCTCTAAATCATGGAACATGTTTCATAGAAACCACCAGCATGATAAGTGGGTGGTGTCGACGGTAAACTATTATTTTATTGTGATTGATGAGGAAAATAAATACCGAAAATACTTACTATGAAATTTATTTATTATATATGTGAAATTCTACATAAATAACTACATTTCTATTCACTTCATACTAGTGCAAGTATATTACTAGAATCTAGACAAATGCAAGCAAAAATGTTAGGAAAAAAAGTGTTGCAAGTCTAAAAACATAATGTGTAATTATGAATAAATTACCTGAAATTTGTATCAGTCGTCAGAGAGACCTTATAAGGAAACAGAAAAATAAACGGTGATAGGAAAATTAGTTAAGATACAGTAAACATTCATACAGCACTGACATAGATATAAACATTAAAGAAATATTAAAAATCATTTACACAGACAGAACATTATTCAATACTTTTCACGACATCGAAAAACTTGCACAAATGAGCTCTTAATATAATAATAAATATAAAGATTATAGAAAAATAAATTTGGATATTATTTCTTGAAATACATACCGAATAATTTGGACACAGATTGCCTTTTGACAAGACGGGGCTCAGTCGGTGTTTCGCCAATAGACGGTGGAGCTGAATCAGTTTTAGGTTTGTCACTTAAATAGGAATTTATAGAATCTCCACGCGTGTACGGTTTACTTTCGCGACGATTTTTCTTATCTTCATTCCCACCCATGACCGATTCAGCGATTTGAAACAATTGTAGCCCAAATTTGCTCGACTCCCTTCTAAAAGATTTTTTATTTGCGAATTCCGATAAGGACTTCCGTCTTTCTCCGTCTGGGTTAAGCTTCAATCGAGCCTTTTCTTCTTCTTTCACTTTAATCACATCCACGATAGCGTTCAGCAGCAGAACAACCAAGAAAACCGTAATGCCTATTATAGTAACAGTATTATTTTCTGGCTCAATCTCTTTCATTTTTTTGTTTTCTTGTTTAATTAACGGCTTCTTCGTGAACACATCTAAAATACTGCAGGCATCTTTTATGTATAGCGGGATGACCTTCGACTTGTTTATAACTTTCGTTGGTGGAGTTTTGCTTTGTTGCGGAATGATCTCTTGTTGAATGTGGATATCGACCGCGCCGGTTTCCGAACTTTTAGTCTGTTCATTGTTAACATTCGACGATAAAAACCACATGTTGACACTGTACAAGCAATAAACGATAACACAGAGTACAAAAAGCAGGATCTTATGGTCGTTCATGTTTACATCGCAAAAGCGCTGATTTGTTTTGACAGGCCCGCACAAGCGTGCTCGCTATAATAGAACACCGTGCTATTGGTTTTGAACGTTGAAAGCTTGCATTTGGTCCTTGTCCGTCTTCTATTCACTGTGTTATTTAAGAATTTTTCAATACGTTTAGCGGAACGACTAGCGACGTGTAGCCCTGTTTTGTGTGAGCTGGCCACTACTTCTGCGCATGTGCGGCGTGCCGGTGAGCTGGGTCGCAGAGGTCGGGATTGTTTGTGGCTGTCCCCGTTTGCACGTGAACTGGGAGAAATGTTATGTGGATCAAAACTGTTTTATCCACTCGTACCGCTCACAATGCTACCACTGGAACCAACGATAAATATTTTGTTAGATTTTCACTTTCTGTTTTCGCTTTGTTTATTTCGATACTTCAGGTGAAGTGTTCGCGTTACTGATATGGATAAATGCACGGATTAATTAAATATTTATCTGTAAGCATTGACCTTGTGCGCTTTTCATCTGATTGTTTAGTACCCACCTATCGAAGTTTTATATATACATACATACATACATACATATATATATATATATACAAATTACAATACTGTTCATTAATAAGTACTATGTTTATTTCATTACACATTTACATAACACCCATCATCATCATCATCAGCTATCATTATCTATAAAACCAACAGAATATTGAAATGGAATGGAATATTGAAATGGCGTCTTCATATATGTATGTAGGGGGTAAATTGTTTTTATCTTCCTTTTTTAATTGTCCCAATATTATCATAATCTCAAATAAAATCATCATCACCCTTCAATAGTTACAATGACAATAGATGTGATTATTCGAAATGTAACCACGCAAAACCAAAATAATTACTTACCCTTTATCACCCCAATAGAAATGTCCCTCTCAATTACTATCACAACTGATAATGTTATCGGTGGTTGGAACAACTACAACAAAAATTCGAAACAATAACCTCCAAACTGTTTGTTTCTCCCAAAGCAACAAACATTTGCAGTTTTATTTGACAGTATTAATTAAAATATATAATATTTCCGTCTACCCACTACATTATAATATTGGAAATATACATATGTGATTAGCATAAAATAATAAAAAGTCCATAGACAATATTATTTATTTATTTACACACTAAATATATTAAAAGCGTTTTTTACCGAAGCAGTTGATAAGATCTTTACGAATGTTGCGGTATTTCAGCGATAGGCGTTTACAATAGTTAAACTTTCTCTTATTGTTACATTAGTCCTTTTTTAATCTGGGACTTTTCTTACCCGTTATAGATATCTGACAAAGCATTATTTTAAATCAAAGCAAATATTGAAATATTCTAAGCTGCTATTTACGATTTCAAAATGTGTCAATAAGTGTATTTGTACCATCTAAAATTTAGTTTTATTGAAGAACTAACACAACATAACATCTCGCCTGTATTTCCTATAAAAGATAGGCGGAGTGCAGTATTCCTGCGTTTTACCCACGTTTTATTATCCTAAATCGGGCTAAGTCCAGACTCCGAACTACTACCAAGAATTAAGAAAAAACCTTATAATGCTTTCCTTGACTTGGGGTCGATCCAAGGATATCTTGATCAGCACCCATCAGACCAAGAGGTAGTCTAGGTATAGGAAGAATAGTTACTTAAAAAATAATATATTCTATACGATCTGAACAATAAATAAAACTGTCGGCTATTTATATTGTTCTGTGACAACCAATGAGTAGAATATTTGTGAGACAACGTTGCATTTGTATGTACTCTGGAAACCTTATAAATTCTTCTTAACGCTTTCTTTTCAATCACACCATTAGCTTCATAGAGACGTAATCAAATCTTAAGTTTAATTTTGTATACATATTTTATATGTTACCGCTGCGATCTCGCTGCTAACGGCGGGAGCTTATGAGGAAGGACCTCGTACAGGTCCGCAACTAGTCGGGCCATCCCGAAAAACGTACGTGAGTTAAGCCGGTACATTGTTAAACATGTGTATAAATACTCACGAAATATTTAATAGTAATCTATTTAATTACATTGTTTTAAAAGTTTTTTTTTAATTTACTGCAGGCTTAAAAGATTTCGACAACCATTGTTCACTAGCAAGATGTCTCAGATTCTCTGATATTTTATTTCTTCCGTATTATTCTTTGTTTTTCTTTTTTTTCACCATTTCTCTAACCGACTAATAGGTAAAGGGGCAGTCGTTTTATTATTCATTTAAAAATTTGCATTGCTGTGAGTCTACAACATAGTGTATTTTATTTCTGCTACTTTTATTATGAAAAACGGGTAGCTATGACCTGCTGGCACACAAAATGAATAAGTCCTTTGTTACGTTGAACGATCTATAGTAACAAATTCGAGAGCATTACGATGCTTCTGAGAGGACGTTAAGCACTGTGTAACAGGCGTTAAGAGGTGTTTATAAATCTTCTGTCACAAGCGTTAACCACCAATCTGTATCTCAACATATCCGCAACGGAACAGCACAAGATAATAAATGAGTTGCAGTACCGTATGAACCACCTATCTGTACCGACTACATGCCAATATACAGGCTGTAACACGTAACATCACGCCTGTATCGCACCTAAAAGTTTACATTCCATTATGGAGTTTACATTCCATTCCATTCCGCCAACCTGCACTTGGACAGCGTGGCAGACTATGGCCTTCATTATCAGCCTATTTCCGTCCACTGCTGGACATAGGCCTCTCCAATAGCACGCCACTGAGCTCGATCCTCGGCTC
>DWJK01006559.1:0-10387 GCA_018248815.1 Croniades pieria auraria | reverse complement strand
GCTAATCTCAGAAACGGCTTATCCGATTTGAATGCAGTTTTCAGGATTATATTGTGATGGGCTTCACTTAACATTTATTGTTTTTGTTTATTTAAATCGGTTAACAAATAAAGAAGTTATGTCAATTTATGTTTTCAAAATTTACGAAATCTACGCGTACGAAGTCGCGGGCACAGCTATATTTTATATATCCATATTTTATAAGACCGGTGGTCTTACTAATATTTTTTCCAAGTGTTCCTTTATTCTTTCTTTTTCTGTGTAATTTTTTACAATATTTACTCTTAGTGATCATAGTATGATGTTCTTAAAATAGTTTTTTAAAAGATTGTTCTCTAATTAACGCAGGTGGAACTGTGGTGCACAGCTAGTTATAAACTAACATTACAGACTATAACTAATAAGTAAGTGCAGGCTATGTATTATTACAGAACAGGATATAAGCAACAATAGATGTTGTGATGAAATTAGTGGTTTCAACATGAATTCTTCAGTGAACATTACATAAAACAATAATTTTCTGCATTTACTAAAGGAAAAAAACTTTCTGATGGAAAAAAACTAACTGTAGAATATTGATAAAGTAATTTACAGTAGCAGTCGTAGCGTTCTGGAGGACTTGTCTTCCCTCTTGTGTGCAACGGTTTACAAAGTTATGTATGTGTTTAATGCAGTTGTTTAGAAAAATCATTGAAAATATCCCAGAACACTATAATGTTCTTCGCAACCATCTCTAACCTACACTTAGGTCAGAGTGGGATATGATAGTTTTACCTTGCTTATTTTAGCCCTTGTCCTAACAGAGCCGCAATACAGCCCTGTGTCTAACAGTGCAATAATATAAGTGTTACTGTTGATGTTGAAATATTGATGATGTTGGAAGTACTTTATAGGGAATCATTTGTAATGTTTCAAGATTCAAGTCAAGATTTAAGAATTGTTCAGTATATATCTAGGCAGCATTTGTTGTGTAAATGGTTTCAGTCTAGCCTCATAGCAAATGAGATATACATACATACAGTTCATTTGATATACATGTACTCTATTTGATGTGTGTGTGTATATGTCTGTCTCGTCTAGACTCATTAATCGAGTTGTTGCAACCGCGACTGTCGATCGGATGGTCCTGGGTTCAATTCCCGGGTCGGGTACTATTGAAATTTTCTAATTTACAATTTGTAGTAATGACTCGGAGTCTGGATCTGTGCCCGGTGTATAGACTCACCACCTATTCCATGGGACGTAAACGCAACTGGTGAAACGTAGGAGTGTACTACACTCCTCTTCCAACCCCTTGGGGATTACAGGCGTGATGTTACGTGTGTGTATATGTGTGTGTGTGTATATGTGTGTCTGTGTAAATATGTGCGTCCAAATTACATGCCTGTATAAGTCTATGACTATCTTCACAAAATTGTCTTTAAAGTTAAATAACTTTCGTTTGCAATTAGCAGTGATAACCTAGCGGTTAAGAATTCAGCCTCTCACTCCGGGGGTGCTGGGTTCAATTCCATGGCGCGCACCTCTTTACGAAAGTGCGTTTTAAATTTAAATATCACTTACTAACGGTGAAGGAAAACATCGTGAGGAAACCTGCACACCTTAGAATTTGTAATAAAAAAATAATTCTAACGTGTGTGAAGTCTGCAAACACGCACTTAAACAGCGTGGAAGGCTATGGCCTTAAATCTCTCAATATGAAAGGAGACCTATATTCCAACAGTGGAATGATAAATGGGTCGACTATTATTATATTAACTTTCGTTTGCAATTATTAATATGACATGTTTAAAATAATGCTTGAAAATCTGTTTTTAATCTATAAAACTGTACAGGTCTGCCGTTGTGTGCGCTCGACGCCTAAATAACTGAATTAATTTCAATCACATATTTTCACCTTTACTTCGTATACCTTTGGTCCTATCTTTATGTAATGCTAACATATTTCAGTTTTAAGAAACTACAATTTTCAGCATTTTTTTAAGATCAGCAAGATATATTTTTGGCTTCAATGTTTTGTATTTTACCTTCTCTATACATAAAATATATTGATTAAAAATGTACCGGCTTAACTCGGGACCGTCTCCGCCGCGACCTCGCTGCAAACGGAAGCTCATGAGGAAGGACCTCGTACAGGTCCGAAACTAGTCGGGCCATCCCGAAAAACGTACGTGACTTAAGCCCGTACATATTTAATCATGGGTATAAATACTCCCGAAACATTTCATAGTAAGATAAAATATATTGTTAATATGATAAACAACGCAGCCGGAGTCGCGAGTATCTGATAGTTTTCTGTAAATATATGGCTTATTGTGGCTTAGAGAGATTGCAAGAACCAATATGTTTGTTGTACATTGTATTTACGTACATATTATAAACCACTACACCAGCGCTCGCACATAAAGCGCGTTTTCTACCCACTTTACAAATATAACAATTTCTATCTAGTATTTCTAGCATCGTTCTAGGTAACCTATAGCGTATTAGATGAATCTGACTATAACACAAAAAGAATTTCAGAGATTTGTTAATGACATAATTAACAAACAAGACACTTCCAGCTTGATTATATTAATACAGTTATCATGGAAATAAAGTAATAGAAATATCTCCATCTATAGCTATTCAGCGAGCAGCTTTGCTTCTGTCGCGCGCGGCCTCCACGTACGAATTTTTTTTTTGGGTATTACGATTTCCTTAGCTTTGATAACTTGTCAATGACAAAACAGAAAATATCCTAATTTCAATGCGGTGCCTTAAAACCGACCACTATCATTTTATCACGTTACATCCACCATTATCCACCCTCCTACATTTTATCACATTGTAAAATGTGAATAAATAAATAAAGTAAAAAACGTACGTATATATTGTCACGCCTATTTCCCATGTGGCGAGATGGAGGCTAAAGCTTGCTATCTATTACGACCCTGGCAAACTTCTTTCGCCTCTTTTACATTCGTTAAAGTCGTCATACATTCTCGTTTTCTTAGAGGAACTTTTGATCTGGCCTTTTAAGGTCCTCTTAGATTTTGTTACACATTTTTCATTTTGAATACTTCGAGCCATTGTGCGTTTCAAGTGTTCTGAATTTTAGTAGTAGCCCCGCGGTTAAATGACGGAATCATATCGTATTTACATTCACACCATGTAATAGATATTTAATATATTAAACGTATTTAGTCTATTACAACTCAGTGGACCATTCCACGTGGCGTTCGTCCAACAGACGACAAAAACCATGCGGTAATTTACGAACAAGCAGTTCGAAGTCAGTCCACGGAGAATCAAACATGGGGCTCTAAATTTAAGCACCTGAATCATAGTTGTTTACAGTTCATGAATCATCTAATAATATACATATCAGAAGTAGAGACGAGAAAGTGGCATGACCGCTGTCGTCGACATAAACAAAACCTGAGCGTGCACACTCCGCAAGGTCGGCAGTGGAACAGCTGAAACGTAATGAACATAATGAAGGAGCGTGCGCCGTCTCGCCGGCAGCGTGTGAACGCTCGGACGCCGGGGCACGTCTGGTGTCGCTGCCTCTTTGTTCATTGCCCGGGTAAATGCTCCAGCCGCCCGTCGGCTGTGGAATCGTTCATTCCTTGATGCGAATAACCTCAGCGCTGCCCTAAAGTTCACAACGAAAGTGAATTTTTAACAACACACTATTCCCTAAAAAAGTTTTTATTTGACCTTGTGGTTAGTTACGTTGCTTGTTTTTACATAATGGATACCGAAAGTAATTGGTAAAATTGGAATCAAATTAGATTAAGTAGACATCTTAACAATATGACTGGCTCGTTGGCTGAGTGGTTGCAAGCGCGACTGCAGATCAGGAGATCCTGGGCTCAAATCCCGGGTCTGGTACTATTAGATTTTTTTATTTAGAATTTCTAGTAGTGACTCGGAGGCTGGATCTATGCCTGGTCTATGGCAATAAGCTACCACCTATTCCATGGTACATAAAACGTAACTGGCGAAACGAGGGAGTATACTACACTCCTCTGCCTACGCCTTCGGGGATTACAGGCGTAATGTTACGTTTAAAGTAAACATTTAAGTAAGACTAACTATTAAACATTTCCAAATTGCACTTTTCACACGTAGATAAATTTGCTAAGTTGCATCAAGCTCGGTTGAGTAGTTCGTGTGAGAGTCTAGCTAGTTAACAGTGATCGTAGTTGACAATGTTGTTTAACTTTGTTTAGTTTCAATGAGCTAAACATAGATTAAGACTCTTCTAGGCGTTTTTATCTGTTAAATAAGTACAAAAGAAGCGACCGTCTCGCCTGCTCAGTATCGAACATATGGGCGCATTGCGCGTCGCCCGGCGCTGCTCACACCCGCTACGGGTCCACATAAGCCCTAAATTTTCTGTCATTACCACTTATTCTTATGATTCATAAATTATCCCAAATATCATTTTGCAAGCCAGTTATTTCAATATATCGCGTATTTGTAGGGATACAAAGATCAATGGAAAGAAATCAAAATTTTACTACTGAGTACTGAGTAAAACTAAAGTCCGTAAGTCAACTGTTGCAGTTAATAATAACCTTATTTGAGTAGTACATAATTACTCAAATTGGGGTCCAATTTAGGTTATTAACATCATTATATTTTATCTTAATAACGCAATTATGGCTTTCCAGCTCGCGCCGACCACAGAGCTTAATTAAAGGCTCTCATTCCCATTGCCTGTTTTGGCGAAAAATATAGACTTTTATCAGCACTGTAAATACTTCGTTTGCCCGAAATGCCTTTGGGTGAGCTGTGCAGTGGCATTCAGTGTCACAAGGGCTCAAACCCAATGGTATTTTACTTCGCATAGAAGACAGTGAGTCTATTGTCGTCGGGAGAAGACAGTGAGTTTCAAAGATGTTTATGTGAAGAAAAAAGCAAACAAAAGTAGTAAGAAGCGAAGAAATAGGACTGTTACTGCCATTTACATCCGTTAAATTAAATACTAATTTGATTAGTACTTTAGGACTTTTTGTACTTATCAGTCCATTTAATATTAGTATTATTGTTTTCTTCATCGGTGTCGGGGCGCAGAAAAAATACATCCCTTGGCCCTATGCCGGGACGGGACACTACGTTGTCGTAAAAGGCGGCTAAATCCGTCGCTGTTCGCGATTCGCGTGGCACGGAATGTATAGGCACTGCTTAACGTCCTGGCCTCCTACGGGCAACAGCATAGTAGGTGCAAGAGGCCGTCCTCTGCGATTCCCAACCCGCAAGCTCTCCGCGGGCATTACCGTCAAAAACATCTCAGGAGAGCCCTATGTTCAGCAGTGGATGTAGATAGACTGGTGATGATGTTGTTAGAAACTTGTTACTATATACATATGTTATTCAAGGCTGGTTACACACGCACTGCCATTCTCGAGGTGTGAGCTGGTCGTCTCTGCTACATACGTTCTAGACGCAAACACAATTTGTTTTAACAATAATTGCTTCGCGGTACAAATGGGTGCAAGTGCAGTATTGCTCCGGGCGAATTGTATGTACAGTAACACATGTTTTAGCACCGTTGCTTTACCGCTGCGCTTTACTGGCGCAGGGTCCCGCTGCTCAATATCACCTCCGGAGGGCAGGATGGTGTTTACCTCGCAACACACTTCGTTACATCAAATGCGGGCGACTATAAATAGTCAGTTTGGATCGTTGACCTCAGCCTCGCTTCATCTGTTTGCTTAATCAGAGCATGATTAACTCGAAATGTGATTTACTAGTTTTTTTTTTATTTCTAAGGAAAAACTACAAATTATTTCATGCCTTTCATTTTGATGAATTCCACGTCTCTGATGCCATGCGACTGCGCGTCCGGGGATGAGCTCCGTAGGCACCGTGGAGGACGTATAACACGCAGAAGTTAACTAAGCATCTCTCTATGATGTCGCAATAGTAAGGTACTGACGTATACGGCGGGAGGGGAAACGCGTTCCTCGCAAGTATCAAGTTAATTTCTGCGTGATGTAAATGAGAACGAGTTGTTCCGAGCTGGACATTTGGACAGACGCATTAGAAAGTGGGACAACATGGTCAGCCCAGCTGCTCAGCACTCCGCGCGATACTTGTCGAGTGGCGTGCGCTTAAGTATGTCGCCAACTTTGTTCCTATCACACTATGAGACCGTGAGTTCCCTTATACATTGGGAATTTATAATTTTCAATGTTGAAATCGAAATAAATATTTTCTTGCTTTTGGGTTTTTTTTTAAGAGATAAAGCATATGTGAATAGGACTTTCGAATGTCGGCCATCGACGGGCCCATTGAGACGTCTGAAGAGCGTTGCTTTGAACAGTGAACGCACAAGTGGATTTGTTTCGAAGACTATCTGATTTGCAATGACCAGTGTTTTCTTTAAAATCAAAATAAATTATTAATTGGTTGGTTTTTTAATATAACTCATTCAACAGAAACAATTTTTTAAACTATATTTGCACCTCTTAGAGAATGAAATTTCGTAAAATCACTAAAGACAACAAAGACCCAAAATTTTGAGTTTGGGCCACAAACAGCCGATCCATCGAGACTTAGCCTTGTATGTATTAACTTGTTTTAAATATACATAAGTTATTTAAAGACCGAATTATAATTACCTATAATAATATATAATTGCCTACCTGTATAATATCTCTATATTTATAATTGTGTGTATTTGTGCAATATCTGAAAAACTCTAGTTTGAAATCATGATCAGGGAGTTTATTATTATTATTATTATATGAGTATTATAATATTATATGACTTATAGACTATTCTATGATATATAATTATTACAATAGTCCTCAAATAATTATGATTTCAAACTTTCTGAACTGTTTTCTGAAAGATAGTGTTTTTGAGACATTACACTCCAGTCGCAAATGAGCGATATATTGTCTTTACAGTTCCGTCGTTCTTCATTGCTGATGATTAATTTATGGTGTTTCACACACACGTTGGCCTTCGTGAACATTACAAAACTTAACTTGCATACGTGTGCCACACACGTATTAGAGCGATTTGTAATTCATAGCCGATGGATAGCGGCCGCGAATTTAATAAACTTGATCAATATCCCGGTCGTCACGCCAGGGTCTCCCCGCACGCGCCGCTGACTCCTTCAACATCACTCACTCGGCTGCCTCTCGTCCATATCCGATAGCACCTAAACAACCACTCATTCTCACATTGTCTTTCCCAAGTTCCTATATTCACACCTCTGTTTCCAGGAGTAGAAAAAATATTCTACAATTGGCTGTACACATCACCTATTAACTAGCAGATAATTAGTAAAATTATCCGTCCATGTAAAGTTTCCTTGCAACCAGTTATGGTTTTATTACGTTACATTTAAACAATTTGGCTTCTAATTTATCTTAAAGGTCACATAATTAATATTTACCGGCTTAACTCACGTACGTTTTTTCCGGATGGCCCGACTAGTTTCGGACCTGTACGTGGTCCGTCCTCATGAGCCATCATAGTCGGGCCATCCCGAAAAAACGTACGTGAGTTAAGCCGGTACATAGTAATCATGTGTGTAAATACTCACGAAAGATTTAATAGTTAAAGGTCACACTTAATTAATTTCTTGCTTAATTCGCTATATTACGATTACGTTATATTAGGATAATATTTTTTTCTTTTACTCGTAGTGGAAACGGTCTTTTCACTTTAAGGTTCTGTGTATGAATGCTGTGCATCGATCATGACATAAAAAGAATATTTGCGAAAGTTTTTATGGCGGGATTTGAGAATATTTTCTATTTGTTTTAGATAATATTTGCTTTTCGTTGCGACGTTCGGTTGTGTGGTGTGCGCAGACACCCGCACAGCTCGCTCTCTGTTAGCACCGATAGACAAGGGGGGGCTGTCAGTACGACTGGGTTGATTGTACTCTGCTAGGTCGCTTTATTGAACGTTCAGACTGCCGTAGTGTACATTATAAGTTTTCAATCTATTTCGCTTGAACACACCTTTCCATAGACAGTATGACTTGTTTTGTTTCGGCAAATAAAACGCTAAACGCCAACAGTGGTTTTGCTGTCCATTGACACTCAGACAACAGTCATTACACTATAAGAAACAAATTATTAGACAGAGATTATTGTACTTAAAATCTATACATGTTATAAAACTGTAACTGATCGTCTGTACATGGAAAATATATTTGAAAATTCATAATGAGGTGCCTTTATATACGCAAGAAAACCCAAAACAATGTTTTTTTCATTTTGTCTGTATGTTTGTATGTTTCTGCACGTTAATCTCAGAAACGGCTTATTCAATTTAAATGCACTTTTCAGGATTATATTGTGATCAGCTTTACTTAAAATTTAGCGTTTTTTTTTTCATTTAAATCGGTTTATAAATAAAGAAGTTATGTCAATTTTTTTTTCAAAACTTACAAAATCTACGCGTACGAAGTCGCGGGCACAGCAATTTTTTACTATATTTACTCTTGGTGATCATAGCGTGATGTTCTTAACATAGTTTTTTAAGACATGTTATCTAATTAACGCATGTGAAACCGCGGGGCACAGCTAGTTTCCAATAAATTCAAAGCAAATCGAAATCATGATCTTAAAATAACGGTTTTAGGAATAAAAGCTTAGCTAATTTTTTTACGACGTATGTATATAGTGTACTTTAGCAATTGGTCTACATGGTCCACTATCAATCTCACCCGTCTCCTTTAGAAATGAAAACCAAACTAAATAATGCAACATAATGTATATAAAGTTATAGATATATTCATGTAACTTTTTATATGTAGACTGCCTCGTTGTTCGAGTGGTCGCATGCGCGACTGCCGATCTGGAGGTCCTGGGTTCAAATCCCGGGTCGGGTGCTATTAGATTTTTCTTATTTAGAATTTCTAGTAGTGACTTTGGGGTCTGGAATTGTGTCCGGTGTATGGCAATAGGCTCACCACCTATTCCATGGAACTTAAACGTAACTGGTGAAATGTGGGAGTGTGCTACACTTCTCTGCCTACCCCTTCGGGGATTACAGGCGTGATGTTACGTTCATATATCTTTATATAAATTATTGTCACCTTTATTGTCCGATAGAAATTACCACTTGGCATGAAGTCCTCTTTGTGAACAACACTGATGAATAAACAGACATATTTCTATGTACATATTATAGATATATCTAGCTCTAATGGCCGATGTTGTGGACATCGCAGTTATTATACAAGAAAAATAATAGGTATAATAAATTACATACTCGTAATTGACAAGTAAATGTTGCCAACTAGACATTTTTTAATTAAGAAATTAACATGTATATATTTACGTCACAAAGCATTTTATAATATAAACATACTAATGAAGAATGCGATAAGAAAAATGTGATAAATATCGCGGAGCTCTGTCATTTTGACATACCTATTGGAAATTTTGGGTAAATAACACCAATTGTTCTAACTTTTTGAGAATTTGTTGAGCGATATCCTCTAGTGCGAGCTGTGCGAGTATTCGTTTTATTTATATTTTTGAGGTTTTAGAACTTTAGAACCTTCTCGTATTTAGCCAACAACCCACTATCTCTACCAAAAACCTACTGGTATGAATGAGTCTACTTGGCTGGCAGGCTACTGTAGCTTGGCACATAAGCTATATTATATTCCATTATAAAAAATTGCATTCCACAGTCTAAAAAAATGAGCGAAACAAGGTAATACGGTGACGCACGGCATACCACAAATGATATGTCAAGTTGACAGCGGGCAAGATCGGCCCTTGGATGATTGATCCTAGTGACTAACATTTACACAGATTCCTGTAAGCCAAAGAAATCCGTTACTATCCGGTTTCTTCAGATTATGCAAATCTTGTTATCTTCAGATTAATTCTTTAACATTGTCGCAGGTGTAAATGGTCATTTTTTACTTCCATGAGATGGTTTGGCTAAAACATTGTAACATAATGATGGACTTTGTCGAGCCTGTCTCAGCAAAGAGCGGAAAATTTCCAGCAGCACTAAAATACAGCTAAATGTTAAACATGCAAAAATATAATCTCCTTAACGTTTTAATTGATTCATTTTTGGGCAGAAGTATCCTCTCAGAATAAAAAGAGATTTAAAGTCCATTCATTACATTGATCGTAGCTTTAAACTTCTTAGAGACAAAATATTAAAATTCTGTCGCTGTTCATACCTGGAAAGAATATTACATAAAATGTATACTTAAATTAAATAATAATAATCGACCCATTAACATTCCACTGTTGGAATACGGGTTTCCTCTCATGTTGAGAGGGTTAAGGCCGTAGACCGCCACGCTGGCCAATTGCGGGTTGGCGGACTTCACACACCATAGATTTTTTTTTTTTTTTAAACTTAAATTATTAAATACTTAATAATAAGGCATCATCAA
>DWJK01006558.1:0-10387 GCA_018248815.1 Croniades pieria auraria | reverse complement strand
GGGTCGGATACTGTTGGACTTTTCTAATTTAGAATTCCTAGTAGTGACTCGGAGTCTGGATTTGTGCCCGGTGTACGGCAATAGGCTCACCACCTATTCCGTGGGACTTAAACGTAACTGATGAAACGTGGGACTGTACTACACTCCTCCGCCTGCCCTTTCGGGGTTTACAGGCGTGATGTTACGTAACGTTATATGTCCTTTGTAGATATTTGCTCTTTGTAGCTTTTTTGTATGCTTACTTAATAACAGTTTTAAACATTGTATACCACTCATATTAAGGAATACAGCGTGATGTCAGATTTGTTTATAACACGTGGTTTATAGATTGCCATATGGTGTTCAAACTCGTTAGGCTTAATGTAAACATGACGTAACTCGCATGTGTACACCACATAGTGATCTTCCAGCTTTTATAATATTTAGAGGAAAAACGTATTTCCATTTCATATTTAATAGCACAACAAAGCTAGTTATTTACTTTGACATACATATATTGATAAGATGCAAGAATAACATGTTAATTTATTAATTGTTAAATTAATTAGAGATTATTGTTAAATTAATTAATTGTTAAATTAATTAAGTATTAATTTTATTGTTGTATGTTGTAGTCAATTAATAACCTAAACGGTTTCAAAATTAAGGATTCATTAAAAAAATATATAACAATAATTTCATTGACAGTTGTGTTATAGTATACAAAAACTTTTAAAGTCTGTTAATACAGTAGGAAGTCTTTTGTCAAATAGAAATGGGCCTAAGTTTTGGGCCGTACATCGCCTTCGACACGGGCCTATCCCGGAGAGGTTTTTACCCATAATAAGAAAAACATCGCTAAGTAAGGTTTCGGTAGTCTCACTTAATATTAATATCTGAATAATCGCGTGTCGCCAGTGCTGTTCCCGCGGCACACGTGCGAGGCGGCGCGCGACAACACCATCGACCTGCTGCACATGTTCCGCGACTACCTGCACTACCACATCAAGTGCTCCAAGGTGTACGTGCACTCGCGCATGCGCGCCAAGGCCGGCGACCTGCTCAAGGTGCTCAACCGCGCGCGCCCGCAGCTCACCACCCGCCCGCAGGAGCGGAAGACCATCACGTATGGCTGTCACATGTTTTTTGTTTTATTTTAATGAAACCAGCGTGCCTGTATGAAGCTAGTCAGCTATGTAACGATGGAGATGTTTCGGATGTTAACTGATTTATGCTTAGAAGTTGGTATTTAGAACCACGATTAGAATTCAGTCAAATATGCATCCGGCTCCAGCGTTTACAGTTTAAAACAAATCGAGTACTGATATTTAGCTTAAAAAATAAAATAGCAGTGCTATCGTTGGCTACCGAAGTTGAATGACTGAATGTGGACTGTGATAAAACATTAAAATGAAATAATGTCCAAAATGTCATGTGTTACTAGCAAATAGAGTGATTGATATTTGTGCTGTTTGCAGCGGGAGAACATTCGTGAGGCGAGACTGAGCGCCGCGGCCGCGCCTCCGGTAACATCTCGCATCGACAGCGTTGCCTCCCTCTGTCCCGCACCGCGCCCACTGCCCGGAGGTCTTACCGGACTGGACGGCTCGTCCCCAACGGAATTCCGACAATGTGCGTATTTCCTATAACCACCGTTAACTGAACTATCACCTAACTATTATTTATTGTATCCGGATCATCGCTCACGGCCCACTCGAGCGAGACCACCCGAGCCGTTGTGTGACACGTTCGAGAATGTATTGCCAAATGTTCTGCTCAATATTTCAAATTTAGAATTCCTTTGCCGACAGAAGAAATGTGCACATTGTATAGTATATACATACATGAGTGTTGTTTGTCAAGTCTCGCGCCTAAACCCGCTGGTATCGATGAAATCATTTAATGTTGCCGTAGTACTTGTTTATGAAATTATGATTTATTATATCGAGAGTTCTATTTATAGTGGTGGCACTGCGACTTCGGTGTCTCGGGTTCCTAAATGTTGAAATGTACTCCCTGGCAGGTTCGAAGGTTAACGTAGACCCGTCTAGTGCCTAACGGAGCGAGAATTTACTTTAGCTTACGTAATTTCCTTGTTGTAAGTTACGCGATTACCGATCCTCACCTAGGGTATAATGTATTATAAAACGTAGCCTATACATGTTGTTTTGATTTAATGTGAACACTTGTAAAAATGTAAATCTCTTAAAACGAGAACGATATCATGCACAAAGTCTTACGAATTTGTTTATTTTTTAATTATTACTTCTACATTATCCCGTGTATTTAGTTCCGTAACGCTATGCAATAAACGAACAATAATAATTAATTAAAAATTACGTTATTAGGTAGGTCCCATTCAATTATTACTATGTAAGTAAAAATGTATAAATGTTTCACCATAGATTGTTCCATAGACAAGAGGAGCTCGATGAGTTAAAATGGCCTTATTTATGAAGAAGGTCGATAGTTTTAACGGCAATTCGACACACTTCTTCACACTACTTAAATTCCGTATGCATTTATTTTAGCTCTACAACTGAGTGACCTCGACTTACTATTGTTAACTTTTTTTTAAAAAAGATTTTTTCTTATGAATTTTAAATGTAGTGTCATCCAATTAATAGCGATCATAGTTTTCATTGCGATTGAAGTGGACACTTTTTTTTTGTATATCTTTATAAGTTGCCATTCGCATTTTATTGAATTGCTCAAACGTATAACACCAAACGAGCTGAGAGGAGCGACATTTTGAGATATCACGACTAGAATATGAAATGTTAACTCTGTGCGTAATTTAAAAAAAAAGTAATATATGCGAGATTAGCGGTAAGGTAATTGAATTTCGTTTTGGGTGAGATTGTGACAAAATGTTATATCGAGTCATGGACTGAGAGTTAGATTAACGGTATGGGTATGCTTACATGTGGAAATGTCAAAAAATGGATTTCACTAAGTCATACATAGACAGTATCAGTGACGTTTAGTAATTAACATGACAGTTTTATGGCCAGCAACATATTGTTTGATCGTGTTCAGTACGAATGGAATGTAATAAATGCATGTAGGAACAATTTAACTATTTAAAAGAAATATTGTAGCTAACTTGAATTTTATGTAATTTTTATTTGCAAGATGTATTATTTATGTATTATAATGTAAGTTAAATGTTGCTTTAAAGTTATCGCTTACGTTGATTGTTTCTACGGTCAGTCTGTAACGCGACGAGATGTAAACAGCAGAACATGATCGTTATTTGTGAATATGTAATTATTCTTGTGATCTAAAATCCGTTTATACTGTATTTTTTATTTTCTAGATTAAAGAAAACATCTTACTGCATATATTTTTTATTTATTTTCCTGTCTATTGTACTCATATGAGGTAAGTTGGATAAAATTTAATATATTTATAAAAATAAGTCTGGGCACTTATTTCGCTTCTATAGCGATTTCGAGAATTTATTGTAAGATATGCCATGCCATAAGTAACAATTATAACAAGAAAATTTTCAACAAATTGATTGAACACGTTCAGAGAACTGAATATCTTGACACAAAGAAACTCCTATCTGCAGTTTTCAGCGCTAGCTTTCCGTTTTAAGAAAGCAACTAGAATATAGAGTACTAAACATGCAGTCTATGGTCACCTGTAACCACTACCACGCATAGCATTTGCTGCCTACTCCGAATAGAAATATTACGACACTTAATATTAGTTGTTACTACGACTTAGTAAGAACTGGTAAAAGTATGAATTTAATTAGAATATTCGATGCTGATCAAATATGTGTTGGTATTCCTATTAGTTGAAATGGTCGCCTCGCATAAACTGTCATCCATGCCCTTCAATCTAAAAACTAAATGGTTTAACAGCTCAAATAGGTGTAACGATAGTAATGCGCTAGGCAAACCGTATATATTAAAACATATTTATATTGAAGTTCTAGAAACGGTTAAGTTCAAAATATGTACAGAGAGCAAGATAATTGTGTAATTTACTTACCCGGTGTCAGTTCTAACGAAAACCATGGCGCCATTACTACCTACCAGCTACCAGATTTCTGATTGGTCGAATAAATGCGTGTGATTGTTCTCTGTCAAATGGCATCAAAACCTTTAAACCGCCAAAAAATGACACTTAGTCATTGAACTTCTTTGACGATATGCCATGTAAAAATTATACAGCAGATTATTCGTTGTCAGAAAATTCTTCTATTTTTAGTACTTTCAATCAAGCCAGTGCCCATAACCTCGGAATTATATAGGCACATGTATGTATATTACAATATGGAAAAAGACTACACTTTTATTCAAAACAAGTACTAAAATTTTTCAAAATAACGATAAATTAGCTATTTATTTGAATAAAAATACAACTAGATAATTTATGTCTAAAAAATACATAATTTAAGTTCATCTCACTACAGTACATAGTCTTTTTAAAACGCTCTATGACTACGTAAATGATAAATAAACATCATCAGCATGTTTTAAGCCGGCGTCCACTTTTAGTACTGAAGAACATGAAGATAGCCAAATAAATAAAAAAAAACAAATGAATTACATATATTCAAAGGTAATACTAAAATAGCAGACAAACAAAAACACACTTTCGATATGTTTGCAAATATCTAATAATTTTCACTTCTGTCTGTCTTCATTCTGTTGGTATTTAGCTATGCGAGAAGTGGTTTAATCTTTGCGATATGTTCAGAAATCCATACGGCTCCCTGATGGCGGTGGGGAAGTGGGAGACTTCGGTTGCAGCTTAGACAGGTGAGCCACTTTCGTTGCAAACTTCACGAAGTTGATCCCGGAAACCTGTGGTTCCGGCTTCTGACCAGCTTCCGGTTGAAAAGACGTCTCCAGAGAGCCTGTATTGAAACATGAATGTCAATAAAATATTTCATGAAAATGTTTTGATTTTTTTATGTATATCCCTTATGTACAGATAATAATGCCCAGCTGCCATTTTTTTAAATTTTGCTGTCAGTATCAAGTTACACAATGGCGTTTTTGATATTTTAAAAAAATATTATTGTTTTACATTTTTATACTATTATTTATGAAAAACTTGTCAAAGTTCCACCTTTAAAATGTATTTGTACTGTGATTTTCTACAAAATATAAAATGTTAAAAGACCGTCTTATTGAGAAACTTCCAGAGAAAGAGGACTGGAGGGTCATAAACATTTTCTTAAGAAATGCTGAGATATCTACGATGCATTGTACGATTATTCCTCAATTGCACAGGTCTATAAGCAACTGTAATTACTACCTATGCAGAGGCTACTTTTTTAGCATTTAAAATGTTGTTTAAATAAGTTTTGTAGCTTTTTAATAACTCACTCTGCTGTGGAGACACCACGGAGCTAGCTTGTGATCCTTGCTGATTCTCTCCCTCCATGGCTTGCGACTTCTCATGCAGCACTTCCAGAGCTAACAGCGCGCGCGGAAAAACTCTAATACAGAATCTTTGCAATTATTATAATGTATACGAAGTAAAAGCAAATATTGTCGTGGTTTCCTATCTTATCTACACTCTTAGAATGTTTGAATGGTAAATAAATGCAATGTTCAACTTGTCATTCTACCTAAGTACTACTGTCTGTACATTGTTAAACCTAACTGTATCCATCCATAACATCACGTCTGTATTTATCACGAAGTGTGGGTAGAGTGTGTAGTATTCCGCTTTTCACTGATTATGTTATAAGCCCCGTGTAATAGAGGATAACCAATCAACCATAAATATAGCCATACACCCCACACAAAAAGAATTTATTAATTATTATAAGCGTATATCTGTATATTACATGCGTATTACTTTGTAAGATTTGTAATAGGGTTGTAGGTACTAATTTTTATATACATTTATTTTAACTCCGAATATATAACTACATTAAATTCTTTTGTTGATTCTATTCTTGAGTTCGAATCAAACATTCAAAATTCGAATTTGAAATCAAAAGTTATTTTAAAATAGTAGCCTGTAAACGACCCAAGGGTTAATAGAAAATTCTTAAAGGCTTTGATATCAAAGTTTAAAGGCTCTGACATTAAAGTTTAAAAGATTCAAGCGGGATCGACTGTACAACGTATTGCATCAATAAATTCAAATTTAGATAGCGTTGATGTAAGAAAACGTGAAGTTTCATGTTTGTGTTCGGAAAATGTTTAAAAATACTAAATAAACTGCTTAAAAATTTTGATGAATAAAAAAAAAATTTCATGTACAAGAAAGTGCGCGTTATTCCGAACGCCAGTTTCGTTTAATGTAGTACAGTCACTCACACATGTGACAAGTGGCGACGTGAGCAAGCAAAGAATGTCCGAAGCAGTAGGCACATTTAAAATGTCGGAGCTCATGCATAATATAGTACGAACTCCGTAAGTGCTGTTCAGACAGAACTCGGTCGAGAGGCTGTGTCGCGTAAATATTGAAATAGTCACGAAATAATCCAAATATCTGCCTGCTACCTATCGATAGAGGCTTTTCGAAGATTTATATGACAGATCTGTACCTATTCTCGTGATAAAAGTTTGATGTTGTGTAATTGAAATAATAAAAATCATAGTAGAACAGTTAAGTCACTTGGATTATTAATTATAAGGATTTCATAAAGAATCTGAGCCACCTTAGTACTTGTTGTCATAAGTACTTAACTAATAATTCTTTAGACTTTTATTGGAATAGCTACCATTAGTACGGAATACTACTTCCCCCCACCATTCCTTATGCCCTATTACTTAGAATTATATTCGCTGACTTTTAGATAGTTGACTATATCTCATTCGCTACAAAGGGGAAGAAAAATATCGGGAAATAGCCTGTAGGCCTGAACGTTCACGTTTAATAACAGAACGAGAATTACTTAGGACTGATATCATACATTATGATCCTAACGTAATAATTGTTTAAGCACTATGAAAGCATAATTATTTAAGGTCGGTCGGTCGGCGGTCGTTCGTACACCGCGGCGGATATCGAATTAAAAAATAAGGGTAAAAATAAAGGTATAAATTTGAACGCAGCAATACTGTCAGGTGCATATACTAACATAGACGTAAGAGATAATATATAAATGTAACGTGCTTCAACTGCATGAAGACAGACATATACTTAGTTATTAAACATACTTTCATATAATAGGTAGGTGCAGCTACTACGCGCGACTTGCAATACCTGCTCCTTTTATTACCATCTTTCAGCGACATTGCGTCTATCTTGGAGTCTTGTATAGTTTCCAGTTGTTGGCGAAACTTCGTGGTAATTTTCCGACGCTGGTAGTTCGCCTCGATCTGTTGCTTCGTGCGCGGAATCCGGAAGCGAAAGCAGCAGCATATCATCACAACTATAATGACGATTAAACTTTAATTAGAGTGCTATGTAATTTGCATATTTGCATGTCTAGTGATTAGTTGTCCATACTTACTTAATGAGGTCACTCCCGCTAAACATAAAAACATAACTTGCCATACCCTTAATTCCCCGATAAGCGTCTTTTCAAGCCATTCGGGTTCTTCCGAATTTTTAATAACATCCATAATAGGATCCATGTTCAAACAAACTTGTTATAATTATATATTAGATTACAAACAGCGTGAGCTAGATAAACTAGGACAGAGCGGCTAGCAAGCGTCCGCAAAACACTCCAGTTGAAATAAAAACTAATTGTCCCAATTCCGAGGAGTGCTTGTTAATAGCCACACCTAGTATTATGCTATCAACCCCCGGCACTCCCCTCGAATTCTCGTTTTAATTGAAGTCGTGTTATTCGCAAAGCATTCCATTCATATTATTCAGTGCATTAGGTTTAATTACTATCAGTGTAATATAATGCAATTATCGAGTGTGTGTAGAGTGTTAGTATATTTTAGACAAAACAAGTGCGCAACTGTGTATTAGGATGGACTTAAAACTCGCGGGTTTCATGCGGTATTTTGGTGTTGCTATATGTGTAAATCTATATACGTTTAAAGTAAACTTAAATATTTTTATTCAGGTCCTAAAAATCACTATTGTCTCATAAAAATGAAGTAAACTAAGAAAGATCTGCTATTGCACACAACTTTTTATGTCCAGCATGGCATTCAATGTTATGAGTTATTAAGATATGAAGCGTTTCTTAAGTGTTCTACAAAATTAGAAGTGTTGAAATATAGCATAAAAACACTAGAACAATACCTTAAAACTACAGCTTTCCATTATTTTGAAAATTACTAATATATATGAATCAACAACGAATTTATGAATGAACAAGTACATTTGTATGTTTTTTTTTGCTATGACAACATACGTTCGATCGTTTTTCTCTTTCGTTTGAAGACTGTTTCACCTTCCCGCAGAAAATAGGGTGTCGAATCTGTCCTATAACCTCCGATATATTTATTACCATTTAGGATCGAAGATGCATCATTTATGATAATTGTGGTTAAATTTGTGTACAGGCTGTTCTAAGTGATGTTGTGTAAGATCGTTTGTGTTCTTGCGGTCACTCTGTAGCGTTTTTAAAAATTAAACATGGCCTCGAATAGAGGAATTCAGATTGGATCCGCGTGGTTTCAACGAAAGCTGAATTTGAGGCCGCAGCACAGAGGTGTGCATTTGGTTACTGAGGAGATCCTGAAACAGGTGCCGGAACTCTCGCAGTTCGCGGTTGGCCTCTGTCATATCCAGAGTGAGTACCAGCGCCGCGTTCTTGCCGCCGTTGCTGCACCCCCTCCCACCTGTGCTTTTTAACTATGTACTGACCTCTCGCCGGTTGGTCATTAATAGTTTAAATGTGTGCCATGGTTTTAGGCTCGCGATTGAGTAATGAAGTTTATCGTAGTCAGACAGCTGATCTATAGTAAATATTGTTTCCAGTAATGCACACTTCTGCCAGTCTTGCACTGAACGAGAGTTGGGACCCAGACGTGAGAGACGACATGGAAATGATGCTCAACAAAATAGTGCCAGAGGGTTTGCCGTACCGACACTCGTGCGAAGGTCCCGATGACATGGTGAGTCTCGAGATTACGAATTGCGAATGTCAAAATCTCGTACATTTTTATACCTATTCAGCCGTTTTAATTATTGTTTTCAATTGTTTGCGTCCATAGATAATAAGAATACAGTATTTGTGTCAGTGACATGACAACTTATTAGTTGTTTTGTTTCACTGGATACTGTTTATAAACATTTTTCACATGTTCATATGGAGCACTGATAAATGGTGTAACTTGATTACTACATGCAAACAAATTAATGTGCCACCTTCAAGATACTTTGCACTGTTCATGTCATATAAGGTTATCAGCTGTGCACACTTGGTGCAGCCTTTTATCAATAATTATCATGTGTTATGTACAAGGTTACATTAGCAAGCAAAATATGAAGACTGTTTCAAATGAATTATTTCAATTGAGATACTAACACCTGAACCATGTCTCTGGCACTATTAAATATGTTATTTTAAAATAATCTTAACAATTTTTTTACAATCTGGTCTTTTGAAGTGACAATATTTCAGTTATGGATTCTAGATTCAAACTGTTTTTATAATTAATGTCTTTGATAATATCATTAAATACCTAGTTGTAAGTAGAAACTGTTTGAATAAATAATTATGTGTAATGTTGGTAGAATATTATGTATGTTTACAATATATGCATTATAAAGGCTAATGTATTATAAATATGCAGGTGTGGATACAAATGCTTAACACACTAGCTGTAACAACACTTGATAAATACACTATTGTGTATTTTTATTTAATGGATGTTTAACTTAAATTTAGTTGTATATGGCCAGTATTGTTATTGTATAAAATCCTGCATAGTTTACAAGTTACAATTAGTACACCTTTTATACTTGTTATTTAATGTTATAATGATACAAGGAAATGAAATGTAGTGTTGGAGCCTAGTGTTATTTTTTTAAATTAGTTGCACAGAGACTGATTGTCTTGAAGCTATGATTATATGATCTGTATTGCTGTTTGCCATCTATAACTTACAATAATTCTATCTTTACCTACCTTAATTGATTTTATAATCAACTGTTGTATTAATGATCTATAGGTATTATATTATTATTCAAAATATTCATCTCTAATAAAAATATTTCTTTTTAATACAGCCAGCTCATGTAAAAGCCTGTTTTTTGGGTTCCTCACTGACCATCCCCATAACGGACGGGAAGTTAAACTTAGGGACATGGCAAGGAGTGTGGTTGTGTGAACATAGAAATCATGCAGGCAGCCGAAAGGTATGTTAAATTTTTCCTTTATTAAAATATACTATACTATACTTACACTATACTATACTATACTTGACTATTACTTATACTATACTATACTTATACTATACTTATACTACACTTATACTACACTTATACTACACTTATACTACACTTATACTAC
>DWJK01006557.1:0-10389 GCA_018248815.1 Croniades pieria auraria | reverse complement strand
TAATGTATGATGGAAATGTTTATCTTAAATAGTCCTTCTTAAAATAGTTTTTTAATAGATTTTTCTTTAATTAACGCGGGTGAAACCGCGGGTCACAGCTAGTGATGTATAAATACATACATATACTCGACTCGTTCTTGTAGGTATACATGTACATTTGTGTGGGTACATAGTACTCCTCCCGCACCAGCGTTCTAGTAAATGTTATGGAATCGAGACGGCCTATAGATAAATGGGTGGTTTAAAAAAAAAAAAAAAAAATAGATAACTTGTATGGATATATGGGGTATATTTATGTATTTTTATTACACCAAACATAGAATAAAATACTTGTGATCAATAAAAATATTTGACGTGTGTAGGAATCGAGACCAGTCGCATTCGAGAGAGGTACGATCGCAGATGTGACGTTTCTTCATCTCTGTCTACACCTATGAAACACAGTTCTGATAAGATTTACATATGTATGTATGTTATATATTGCAGTACTAAATACATCATCATCATCATCACTGAATACAATTTGAAGATGAATCTTCGGCTTCGAACTGTTTGTAATATAGCTGCAACGTTTAGTTGTGTAGATGTAACGCCTAACATCGAATTAGGACAGTGACAAAGTGCAGTTAACGATAGACTGTTCGACAACAGAGCCGTCTCATAAATTAGATCCGTGCTAAATAGAGCGTAGAGCATTTGTTACGTAAGGTAGATATCTTATTTTTTATGTATACCTAGTATATTATTATAGTGCTGCGTCAGGTTTCTTAATAGATAGAGATAGATAGATAGATAGAGAGATAGATAGAGAGCTAGATAAAGGGATAGATAGAGAAATAGATAGAGGGATAGATAGAGAGATAGATGGAAAAATAGTTGGAAAGATAGATAGAGAGATATATAGAGAGATAGATAGAGAGATAGATAGAGGGATAGATAGAGAGATAGATAGAGAGATAGATAGAGAGATAGATAGAGAGATAGATAGAGAGATAGATAGAGAGATAGATAGTTACAACAGCTATACTTATAGAATTAACGTGTTTTTTCACGGTCCCTCTGTACTTTTATTTATGTTGCTTTAAACAATACACGAAACATAAAACAATACAAACATAAAACATCACACGAAAATGTTATATATAAATATCAGTCCTAAAATATTTATTTTTGTTGATAACGCAGCTTCAGTATATTAAAATTTGTATTTATCAAACCAGGTTTACATATGCCTGTAGGTTTAGGTTAAGTAGAAAAAGGGAATATAATTTATGTAACATACATAGGATAACCTTTGTCCTATCCATTATATTTTTCATGCTTTCGCTGGCAAATACGCTTTTGGTATTTTTAATTACGTGTATATATCTGTTGAAAAAATAAAACATTCGCACACAAAAATATCAACGAGTAGGTATTCGATTTTTAAAATTGAATAGCGAATATTTTCTATTGTTCTCATAGCGAATGTAATGTCAATATTTCACGTGAAATGGAACGTTTCTTATTGTTAGACGGAGGAATATGTATCTTATTGTTGACATGAGTTAGTAGGCAACAGATGCGTGGTCCAGAACGCATTCCAAATCGACACCCACTAGAATAGATAGTTCTATTCTTTTTTTGCATGGCATATTTTGTTAATATCGTTAGTGTGTGTAATAGTCTTAAATTTAAGTAAAAATAGCAATTTTTTAATCTTATTTTTGATAACATGCGTAAGAAACGCGACCAATTGACCGTGTCGTTCTATGAGCTACAAACGTCAAGATGACATTTCATAAAATGAAATCTGCGCCATACTGCATTGACCGCACTAATAGTTAGTCTAAATATAATTCGTTTCGTGAATACGTCATTAAATACTTGGAATACACCACTGGCAGCGTCGGTTAAGCGATTGGTAACAAAACGTTAAAAAGGACACCGCGCGCCAAAATAGAAATGTGTTTCGTAGTGATATCGAAATAAGCTCTAAATTTAAATGTTGTATGTCACGATTTATTTTCACAGTTCCGGTTGTGTCATTTCTATTCGGATTGACAAAAATAGTTATATACATATAAACGAAATATTTACGAAAGTTTTTAGTAATATCACTCATTGTGAGCACTCACGGACGTAACACAACATTTCTCTGGATGTGATGTCCATTTCTTTAATTTACGCCTTGGCACGTGTCCCAGAGTTTGACGATAGACACAAAACAACTACCGAGCTGCCGACTGTGACTCAAAATTTATAGTAACTCAGAAAATCAGTACAACGTACCTTACTTCAGATATAATTTACCAACTCAACATTTAACCAACTCACAAACCTTTATAATTTTCAATACAGTGGTATACTATGTTGGGTCGTAATTTGTGTGTAATAGTAATAATAAATAATTGACTGCCTCGTTGTTTGAGTGGTTGCAAACGCGACTACCGATCAGGGGGTCTTGGCTTCAAATCCTGGGTCGGGTACTATTGGATTTTTCTAATTTAGAATTTCCAGTAGTAACACGGAGTTTAGTCTATGCCCAGTGTATGGCAATAGGCTCATCACGTTTCCATGGGATTTAAACATAACCGGTGAAACGTGGGATTATACTACACTCCCGTGCCTACCCCTTCGGGTATTATAGACGTGATGTTACGTTAATAATAATAATTTTTGCATTTTACATAGCATCAATATCCACTGAAATGTTCTGGTAAACATTGTCATATAACATTTGGTATTAGGATTGCCCCTTGTGAGATCCCTATTTGAAAACTAACTATAAATATTGAAATAAACAAGAACAAATAACAATTTACAAGTTAATTTTGAAGAATTGTAACGTAAAAATTACATCTTTGAAACGTACCACCATAAACTAAGTACCAGTTTTATGAACAGTACTATGGACTTTTTGGAACTTACTATGGATTCTTTTAAAGCTTCTGTCACGTGTATAAACGCATCGCTACGGTGTTCTAATTACGTTTAGAGTATCTAAAACGAACTTAAAATATGCATATAATTGCATTGTGTTTCTCCTTTCCTATGCAAATACACAGATTTAATTAATTCTGTCTATCTCGGACTTAAAACATATATTATCTAATAGGATATTATTTACTATTTTGAGAGCGTAGGCTCGATTTTATATAAACATAATGATAGAAGTTTGCATAAACGATTGGATAGAGTTCGATATTTTTTTAAATTTTACGTCTTAGACAGTTAGTTTTTAATTTTCAAAATATTATTAAGATCTTTTCA
This sequence comes from Croniades pieria auraria, assembly GCA_018248815.1. NCBI lineage: Eukaryota > Metazoa > Arthropoda > Insecta > Lepidoptera > Hesperiidae > Croniades > Croniades pieria. The sequence goes on along the minus strand of DWJK01006557.1, from coordinate 7,137 downwards.
TTTAATCGAAAGTCTTAAGAAAACGGCGGTAAGAAGACTGGGCACAATGATGCTTATTAAGAGAGGCCTATGTGTAACAGTAAACTAAGTTCGGCTGATGTTGATGATATATTTCGCGAAAAATATCATTCAGAATTTGAAATGAATTAGCCGATATTGGCATTACGTTTGTGAACTACACATATCATACTCAGTACAATAAGTATTAAATTTGAGATGAATCAGACATAGAAGTGCACAGTTATGAACAGTAATCAAAAATTAAATCAAACTCACAAATTTTAAATAGGTAATCGAGCAACATTTGTCTTCGTCAATATTTTGGTACTAAAATAAAGTTTAATATACACGTAACTCCAGACATTTCATATAATCAAGACAAGGAGTGAGATCCTATTCCTTGGCGTGTGTGACATAACTGGTGAAAAGTGGCAGTACTATACCCTGTGGCCACCCTTTCGGAGAAATTCAGGAGTGATTTTACGATTTATTATGGTATGAGTAAGTTTCATTTTTTCTGACTTCTATCGAATTAACAAGAAGTATGGATGCATCGATTTAATACGAAACTTGAATAACGTCGTACAAAAAAGTGAAATATTCTTCAATATAATTTTGCGGTATAAATTTTCCCCGTTCGACCCTTTATCATCGTAAGCCGTGTCTACCTATAACGAACAATGAGAAAGCATTTCTGAGGATTCATGGATGACTCAGCAGTGCTCAGTTTTTGCCTCGTCAATAATATTAAGAAATTCAATAGGAACGGGTAGGTACATACATTTAAAAAGAGAACTTTTTTCTTTGTTTTGTGCCAGCCATTATCATTCGCGATATTTAACGATTTGAGAAATAAGTGAAATGTTATAATATTTTCGACCTATTATTAATAAAAAATCTTAGATTTTGTTACAAAAAAATCAAGTCGACATTCCCAAGTTTAAATTGAAAGTATTAACAATCTTATTCAAAAAAGAAACAAAGAGAGAATGAAAATATATTTGGTTTAATACACTGTACCATAAATACAGATAATCAATATTATTAACATGATTATATTCGTAGTTTGTAACACAGACATACGTTTATCTACACCAGTGTTGCCAGTTCAAACGAGCTTAGTGCTCAGATAAGCCGTAATATATCCACAACGAATTACTGCTGACAAATTTTACTGCCGTCCAATGAAAATTTACTTTCACATTTTAGTGTTACGATTTTACCCATTATTTATTGAGTTGCCAACGTCCACCAATAACATGGACAAGCTTATGACGTAATATAATTTAATTATTTTTATTGTTTAACTCTTTGTGCTTGAATTTCAGTTCCAAAAATTTTATGTAACCACAAAATACTAAGAGCTTGGTTTGTAAGTGACTTATTTCTTTTTAAAATTGACTGCCATGTTTCGTTTTGCTTCTGATGAATGTAATGTCAAATGTCATGTCTCTTGTGACTTTCGGCATTATGGTGTGTTATTTTTTTACCTTCTACTTATGTATAATGTATATACAAACAAATATAACTTCTCAGTTACTCCAATGTTATTCATCACGTTATATTCGTAAACAATTATTTCAAAAGTGTTTCGTTAGACTCCTATTTTCTAGACTTACTGCTGTCTTTATTTATCTTGTTACAATAGAAAAAAAAATGGCGTATCAAATCGCCCAACAAACCGTTTTAACAGTCCATATGTACTCATGTTCCCTAAGGACGACACATTTTTAATTGATTCCAGAAACGCGTTACGCCGTTCCTTATTACAGTACCAGTTCTGCCACTATTCGGACATGCAACCTATTAATCCACGATTATTATTCATGTTCAGTATTCCTGAGTTCAAATCCCGGATCGCGTACTATTGTATTTTTCTAATTTAGAATTTCTACTAGTAACTCAGACTCTGAATCTATGCCCGGTGTATGGCAATTGGCCCACCACCTATTCCATGGGACTTAAACGTAACTGGCGAAATGTGGGAGTCTATTAAACTCCTCTGCCTACAACTTCGGGGATTACAGGCGTGAATTTACATTACGTTTCCAATGTATGAAGATGACAAAAGGACAAGGATCTATTCTAGGAGAAATATTGCAAAATTTAATGAGTTGTATATTTTGTTGGTAAACAAATAGATGAAAAATAATTTTGTTAAGCAACGTAATTTAAATCGTTAGTTATACAGAATAAATGTTATATAGAGGAATTATTAGCAAATATACTGAATAAATGTATTACAGAGAACCCTTTATCCAATCAGAAGAGTCACGGATCAGTGGTTGGGTCGACGCTTTCAGCTAGAAATCAATTGTACGACTTCACGTGATTTGCCGAAATGCTCCAGCCGACGAGACGTTGGCTTCGAGTCATAAAATTAGGTCATTACGCTTCTGGGATGTTGGTATTTTCTTTGCATTGGAGTAACTAAGAAAAGGGTGATCACGTTGTTATCTCCATGAAAATCAATTTGAATGACATTAGACTGTTAATAAAATAGACAAGGTTTTACCATATTTAGGAATTTGAACATATTTTCCGTTATTTTGTGTTAAAATACTCCTGTGTTTGTTTCATTAAATTCATTATTTTAAATACTTCACTGCAAATTTATCTAAAAAAATTATGACGATTTTTAAATTTCAAAAAGTCTTTTTTTTCGCTTAATTGGATGTAGGTATGGCATTTTATACAACTTGAAATCACCTGTGTTTTTTATGGTTACATCAGCGCCATCTATTATTAGTTTTATGCAACACAGTTGAAAACGCGGGAATGAAAACGTCAGATCAAATGGACTGATGTTGCCGTTTGTAAAAATGAGCTGTTTCTAAATCATTTTCATGACTTATTTCACGAAGTCCACACCATGCTTTGATGGATTCCATAAAACAAATGATTTTAACTACAATCCATCTCTACAAACTTTCAATTGAATCAGATGGTCATGTGCGTCTAAATTTGCAAACAATCGCTTCTAAATATACGACTAATATACGTACATTACAATTTAAGATTAATTTATTGTGTCAAACGATAGGACGCGAGACATTTGCTAGCAATGTGAAATGATGGGTCAGCTATATGACTGCAACCGTAACAATAGATTGGTACAGTGCCAATGATTATAACAAAGGTCGGAATTGAACTACATTTCTTGAACTAAAGAGAACGCTTGGTAATTAGCCTTTGATTGTTTTATTCAGATGGTCGGAACTACTTTTAAACGTTTGAAATAATAGAACAACTGGAATTAAATATATTTTATGTTACCGATGTGAACAGACGTTCTTATTTCTATATCGTATTTTTGTCTACCACTATGAAATGCAAAAAATGCGTTGTTTTGTGAATTTAAAGGCTTATAACAATGCAATTAACTAGACAATTTTGATAACAATATAATAATAAATTAAGACTATGAAGCTACTGGAAGGTGGAGATATAGGGCAAAACAACAAATCACAGGTGTGCAAGACCAAAATGATCTTGGGTCGCTGAGTCAGGAAAATAAGCAAGTATTTCCGAAGAGGTAATGAACCGAAAGTTCTCGTGGATTACTTGCGCGTTAGCCTCTAATAGGGTGAACTTGTAATTGTTCTGGACTTGTGTTGTATCCACTTTCACTCGATACATGGCGGTTATGTACGTTGATACGGCTGGATTGCATATACCTATAAGTAATCCAGCCATATCAATCTCCACATAATTGATGTACACTCCTTAATTGGCTGGTCGTATGTGCAAATCATCTAATCGACTGTTTCGATGTGTCATCTATATGTAGAATTAACACGTTCCAAACTTCCAAGTTAGTTTCAATTCACTGAACATCAAATTCTCGGAACGAATGTATTGATTCTTTATCTAAAACTGACAATTAACAATTTTTTACTATAATATTCGAAATAAACCTTAACCGATAGTAATGACACTAGTACAAACGACAATGACAATACAACTTCCATTAGACCGATATAATTCGTATTCAGTTCGGTACTTCGCCGACATCTAGCACCTATGTTCGCTAATCACAGAACCCAATTACGCCGTCCTTTGGCTGTATTATTACAGAACTTAGCGCTTATAACTTGTATTCAGATGATCGGTGCCAGTGCGTACAATGAGATTTGGCGCGAACTTCGATAAGTGGTCAATCAATGTGTGCGTGTATCTTCACACGTGTTTTTGTGTGTGTGTGTGGGTGTATTCACAGCTTAAAGTTTTAGATGTAGATTTCACGACGTGAGGGATTAGTGGGATGCAGACGCTGTTTGACGATTATAAAGGATCTTTCGACGAATATATACATATTACATGTTATTAAATGGATTTAGATAACTTGAGTCGAATAATTGAAGGCCTATAACTTAGATAACTAATGTGACAATTATGTAGTATTGATAATAGTATTCGATTTGAAGCCGTCGGTAGCTCTGAGACGCTTGTAAATTATCTGTGAAGTTAAGCGATTCTGAACGCGGTCAGTAATTCAATGGGTGATCGCTTTTAAAAAATTTCCGCATGCTCTTTTGTGCTTCCGAGGTCCCATTAAGGTATCGATTCTAGTTATTATCATTAGCTAAAAATCGTTAAACCTTATCGGAAACTTCAAGTATGTCTTAAAAGCTATGACAGACTGGTCGATTGCTAACTGCTTTTTCAATTTGAACTATAGTAACGAGGTGTAGCAAGCTCCAGGTATCCAAGCTTTAAATTAATCATCATCATCATCAGCCTATCTTAGTCCACTGCTGGATAGAGGCTTCCCCTAATGAGCGCCATCGCGCCCTGTCCTCGGCTTGTTGCATCCAACATCTGCCTGCAGCCTTTTGCAGATCGTCATCCCACCGGGCCGGAAGGCGTCCTACACTACGTTTGCCGAGCCGCGGTTTCTACTCCCGAACTCGCCTACTCCACCAGTTGTCGGTTCTTCGGCAGATATGCCCAACCCATTAAATTAATACTGAAATTATAATCGTTCCCAAAATGTGCGGTTACTTTACTATGAGTTTTATAAAAGAATTTTATTCATAAAGTACCTTCCGATGGTTAAGTGTCATAAGGTACTACTAAAATAAAATGTTTACTCGTATATTAATTCTCTAAATTTATTTTTAATTTTAAGTACAAATAGCTATATAAAATATATAAAATGAACTCAATATTTTATTACGCTACTGATTCGTTTTATATAAGATTTGTTTTAACATCCCCTGTAGGCTAAATATTGTATTTTAACATAAGTACTGATCTGACATCTTTATTAAAATCATAAAACGTATTGCTTTGTTTATAATATATTTACAATTATTAAACTGTAGCAGATAACAAACTTATATTCCAGTCAAATGATGAGTATCTGGGACAAATTAAAGAAAGCCAAAGCTAAACTAAAACAAAAAGCTATGGAGGGTTCATTACGTCAGGAGGTGCTCATACCGTGCACATTAAATGACATTTAACTTAAAATTTGTCTAATGTTCTCTAACGCTCCATTTTTCTTCTGCTTCGTTTATAAAATGCATCTTAAACATCTCTCATAATTTCTCTGTTCTTTTGCTGAGTAAAAAGACTCCAATCTCAATTGTTTTACTGGCAAACTATTTTTATCCCGGATTGTTCATCGGTTAAAGCTTGATTTTCCGCCCTTGATTAAGCATTAAATAATCATTAAATCAATAAATAATCATTAAATCTATAAATGATAATTAAAATATTAAGTCATTAAATAAATAATCATTAAATATAAAGTCTTGCTAATTAAATTTGCTTCTGTAATAAACGTAAAAATGTAACATCACGCCTGTTATCCCCGAAGAGGTAGGCAGAGGAGTGTAGAACTCTCCCACGTTTCACCGGTTACGTTTACGTCCCACTATGGAATAGGTGGTGAGCCTATTGTCATGCACCGGGCACAAATACAATAGCAAGTCATATTTAAACTTAAAACGCACATTTTTAAGAGGTGCGCGCTAGGATTTGAACCTGGTTTCCCGGAGTGAGAGGTCGAATTTCAAACCACTGGGCTATCACTGCAAGGTGCTATCACTGCTTCTGTAATAAATCATAAAATCAAATACTTACATACACCTTAAAACCCAGTTTTCTAATTTGTCAATATCTATTTCCAAGTCCAACCCTTAGCTAATTTAATTGATTTATTCGGTTTAACGCACTAAGGGTCTGACTGCGGGGCGTAAATAAATAACAGACTCGAATTAGAACATCTCGGCCCAATGAGTGTCTTGCCTTATATTTGTTCAGTAAACAAAATTTTGTTGTTGAATCATAAATTCCATATACTTTTGGCAATCACTTTATTGTCTTGTACATAAAAATGTAGTGATGTCTAAAATGTTGTCTACCCCTGTCGGGGCAGAGACAGAGTACATCTTCCGATCCCAGACCGGGATACCAGGATGAGGCAATTAAACCTAGCGACACTGTATGTCCTGGCCGCCCACGGACAGCAGCGTGTGCGATGGTAGAAGCCTTGCTCTGCAATCCCCAATTCACATGCCCAGCGCGGAAATTATGGTCAAAACCCCTCTGAGCAGGCTTATGTCCAGCAGTGGACTTAGACAGGCCGATGATGATGATGAAGGAAATAGTGCCCAGTTGTTCTTTAATTTCATAAAAATAGTTTGTCCAGTTGTAATGAAAGCACGTCAGGTTTTTTTAAGACATACATGGTCCAGCTTAGGACACCTTTACCCTCTCCATTAGGCAGTACTGTGACCAAACGATATCTTGTCATATAATAGAACAAATACTTCTCGCTCTCTACTTGCCATCGGCTTGTCCTATGCAATGCATTGTTTTTTTTAGCCTACGCAAATAGCTCACTGTTACAATTGCAAGGACCTCGTTTCTAAATAATGTAAAAAAAAACCGCAACATCACGCCTGAAATCCCCGAAGGGGTAGGCAGAGGAGTGTAGTACACTCCCACGAGTCAACAGTTACGTTCACGTCCCGTGGAATAGGTGGTCAGCCTATTGCCACACGCCGGGCACAGATTTAGACTTTGAGTCACTATTAAAAATTCTAAGTTAGAAAAATCCAATAGTACCCGACCCGGGATTTGAATCCAGGACCTCCCGATCGGCAGTCGCGCTTGCAACCACTCGAC
>DWJK01006556.1:0-10389 GCA_018248815.1 Croniades pieria auraria | reverse complement strand
TATTCACGTGTCCAACAACTGGGATCAGTTTAGATGCTACACTCAAATACTATCTGGCGCCCCTTATGATACGAAAGATTTTTACTTTACAGAAATGTATAAGACAAATACATACGAATCTATTTGTGAAATTATGGAGTCTGCAGAGCTATTTTCTTATCAGTACGAAGTGTACCAAGGTGACTGCCACATAGCTTCGGTTGGTGCAGGTATTCAGAGAATAAAAAAATTACGTATTACGGGAAGCTATAATAGTGGTCATTTTAACGTTGATATTGAAGTAGTTGAATCAACAAATGATAACAATGTTCATATTAGTGATGATCATGTGAAACAAAATAAAGAAAATGTGTCATTTTTAGTGTCTCAACCTCCAAAAAATGAGTCAGTGGTAGATTCAAATTAAACTGTGGACCCGCCTATGGACAGATATTCTGATTAACTGACTTATTATCTGAACTGATAGATTGTGAACAACAAAATACTACTATACTATGCCTAACAATTTTCAATTCAACTACCAAGCTGTGAACCCAAGTGTAATTCAATTATTTTACATCCAGCGGCACAGGCTGGTGTCAGCTACCAATTTTATAAAATGGCGAGCCCAGTAAGCTTAAGTCGACCACGCCATCTATTAAACATCATAAAATTTTAAGCAGCAAATATATTCATGTTACCTCGCCATCTAGCGGCCTTAGTCTTGAAGTAAAGAGAACAATATGAACTATTACAATTTTAGTTTATATTTTGTCCCGCCATCTAGCGGAATATAAGTAAACTAATCCACCCTTGTTCTGTAATGAATAGTCAGTTCATATCGCCACCTAGCGGAAAGTGAATAAACAAAAACATTTAGGTCTGATATAGTTTAAGTAATTGAGAACAGATGACGCTTTAGTGAAAAATATAATTTATTATCTTGTTTATTTTGTTCTTAAGACTAACGCCTATGAAGAAATAAAATGGTTTAGGCATGACATTACTAGAGGACAACAATCAGTACTTTCAAAATTAACATTTAGCACAATAAATAACATCATATAAATCTATTTAATAATTATCATACATTTCATTTTACCACAATAACCAGCGTTGTTTTTCAACCATACTGACAACAGTAACAATTCGCAGACCATTAAGTAAAAATAAACAAGTGGTGCAGCGGATTTATTTCCGCCATCAAAACTCTTGTTTTATACGAAAAAAAAAAGAAACAAGGTATTTAGCGATTACAGGACTCATTTTACGATATTAGACACGTTTAAGTTCTTTTTATCTCCTTTTGTTGTTCAACGCTTTAATAGGGGAGAGGATTGTTTTGGAGAGTAATGTCCGATTTAAAAGTACTCTTTACGTCTATTATAGTACTATAAAATTAAATTGAAAGGAAGCAATCGTTCATTACATTACTTCCGGAATTAAGTAGATTTAGTCACCATTAAGTTTGAATACGAGAAGACTAATAGTTTTTTAAAGTTATCATGCAAGAAATGGGTCGTAATTAAGTTTTTGTGATCATTCCTTGCTATAATTTGATTACGATTATGCAAAAGAAAAGAAACGTTGAATATAAAAACATAATGAATGATGCAAACGGTTGCGCAGTTAGCGTTAATATCAATACGGAGTGATTTAAGGAGCACATGATGACGTGACTCTTCGACGTGACAGATTACTGGAAGCAATTGGCTTTAAGTGCTCGAATTTCTAAAACTGGACACCTGCACTAACATTCCAAATGTGCTTCACGACTAATTTCCTGTATAATTAGAGTCTTATATATCTACTTCTCCCTACAATAAACTCCGCGCCAGGTTCTTGTTTCTTTAACATAGAAAGGAAGGTTTGTTTATAAATATGATGTTTAATCACTTATTACAGACATATTGTTGTACTGCAGCTCTTATGTACGTCTGTCATATTATTATTATTTATGAGACACCAACACGTAAGTAATAAACGCCTTACAAGTCACTGCATTAGTTCACACTGTCTTCGTGTTCACGAATTTGTGCTACAGCGGAGAACAATATTTGATAATAATATACGAATGACAATAATCGACAATCTATGTTTTATAATGCATCCATACATTACATAGTATACACTTGGGGTCCAGAACTGTTAAAAAACGTTGATCAATCCATCACTACATCTTACACACCTCAAGAGGTTTTGAAGCCACGTGATAATAAAACTAACTAAAAAGTAACTCTCCCTTGTCGCAGAGTGAAACCATTTCTCAACAATAACACATTAATATAAGTAGCACACACGCATTATCAACTCCACAGAATCGCTAATTACTGTGTATAAATAATATAAACGAAACAATACTTTTTATACTTGCCTATACTTTTTATGTATTTTACGAGAGATACGGTGAACAAGCATCTTCTTCACACATACTCGTATTTACTAAGAAAAATGTTGTGTTTATATTTTTTATTTTTCTATTTACTTTTGTATACGGTTCGCAAGCAGACCTTGGCATGGCGTCACTGGTTGATTTCAACCGGTGCCACTTACGTCATCAACACAATTACCTAACGCTGTTTAGCATTTACGAGTGCCTGCCTGCGGCTCACCGTCGGGCACACCCTGCGATTACGTCGCGTACAGTTCACGGGACAACACTGATTATGCTGTCTAGCATCGATGGTCGGCGAGTGACGACCACTGACCACAACACCGTCAGTTAGACGGGGAGAGATCGCCGGGGGGCGGTTGACTCCCCGAGACTGCCCGGTTAAAGAGGAGATCCTCGAGGCCCGTAGACTCGTATCCATGCGGCGAGGTGTCCGCCGCGGTGTACGAACGACTGCCGATGATGATGCAACAGTAGTGACTTCTTGTTAGCTTCACTTTCATTTGTGACCGTGAACTAACGCGACCACGAGCACGACGCTACACATACCTGTGGTTCTGTCTGCGATACTGATAGATCAATGTGAGGCACTATAACATCCGTTTATAAAAGTAATAATATTTTCGTATAGTTTGAGCACAAACTCTATAAACAACAATTGTTAACTTGTTCCACATAATCGCCGGTCACCACGCAGTGATAAGACGCGGATCCAGTGCCACAGCCACGTTTAGAACTATACAACTAAATAAAGTTGAAGCGTTTGAAACTTCGAAGGCTTATTTCAGAATGAAATGGTTTTACAGTCTCAGAAGGTTATTAACACTTCGTAGAATTCCAAACATGTTTGTTCTCGGTTTTGACGGAACGATTTTGATGCAATTTTCTTTGTCTAGTAAAAGCCTTTTCCAGGAGTAGTTTAGGTCAAAATAAAAGAACATGGCGATCGTTCAAACAATTATCAAGTGTTTTTATAACAAAAGTAAGTTTGAATAAATAAAATAATAAATAAATAAATATGTATAACGAACAAAATCGTCGGTAATCGTCAACAATGAATTAGATAATAAATGAAGCCAGGCATTTAGTTGAAGGTGATGTGAGTATTTATACGTGGACAGAACAGCTACAATGCAGAACAATGAATGAGAAGCTTCAGTTATTTAATATTAGGAAAAGGCAGAAATTACAGTAAACCGCGGTAAATACTCAAGTTTAACAGTAGCGTTATTCTTGAAAATAATTATAAGTAGAATATTTCTTCAATACAGTAATTGTAATACATAAATTATTTGAAGTATATTTGAAATTTCAGTTAATACTAAATCTATAACATTAGTTTACCGCTTCTAAGACGAGACGTGGTCAAGAACGTCAATTTTATTCGAAACAGATTTGAGAAATATTTCTAAATAGAATAATATATTCCTACCTAGTAGAAAGCAGTTCATCCATTATTTTGATCCTATAATAAATTTATATTTAAAAATTAATAAGTACGATAAAATATCTGTTGATTGAGTTAAATGATAGTCTAACAGGTCATAAGAAATCGCTCACGTTAACTGATAAGCGGATAAAAATTTTATAGTCAAGTTTATTCTTAAAAGTTTACAGCGATCCCCTTTCACAACACATGTACCTACATATTTAAGACACTCCTTGCTGATTAGTATTATGGGTAAGATGAACAAAAGATATTCTTTAATCATACATAAAGTGACGTTGTAATCATAAATCGCTAAAAAAACATATTTTTAGGAAATCTGTTTTCTGTAATCTGTGCAACTATCGAAGGAAATTCAATGGGCACGTTATTATATAAATTTAAAGAAAACTATTTAAAGAAATTTTAGGTTTTCCTTTGTAGACGACACCATGTGCAGTTTTGAAAGATATGTATGTAGCACATTTTCTCTGCCTATCCTACTTATCGAACAGTACATTCAATATCAGTCGTCTCTACGCTGTCCACTTCAATGCCGTATATATAAAATATTAGCTAGGAAGGTTTCAATCTTGGCCGCTTTTATTGATGTCAATCAAGCGTTTTCAGTGATTACATCAAATAGATCTATAACAGTTGCCTAAATACGATCGTGTTAACAAATAATATAAAAGACACGTCATTATTTCGCATTCAATGACGACGTGCGTCCTCACATTCTTGGTAGATTTAACGAAGAGATACGGCGTAGACGATATAATGTGCCGATCTAATTCCCGTAAAAAGATTGATGTTAATATTAAAGTACATATAATATTATATTCAATATCCTATTATACTATTTATATTAAATTTAAGGATTGTTGTAAAACGTCAATTACACTAAACTGTTTTGAGACTCATCACGATGTAATAATAATTAAATAACACATGATAAAAAATTATTACATATTGCAAAAGTTTTACATTTCTTACTAATTCAATGGTCGATTAACTTTATTTTAATACGACACCCGTTCGCTGATAATTCCATTTGAAATTCGGAAAGCGGTGCTCGTAGATAAATTAACATCACTCTTAACTATTGTAGAATTGTAAATAAAGAAAATAACAGGTAATAATCATATTAGATATGTTTTGTTAGTTACAAAATGGGCAAAGTATATTTAGTTGGTATATTAAAAACGGTGTAACTACCATAATAATTATGCTAAGGTAAAATGTCCCAACATACAAATATAAATATGTGTACGTCCCTAGATAATTGTTTATTTAATTATTAAATAGGAAAAGAATTAAACATTATGTCTGAAGTTTATTTCTAAAGAAATCTCTTTCCGCAAACCGGTTACTGGAAAAGACCTTATCCAGAAATAATGGTATTATTATTTGTGATGTGATGATATTTATGATTGTTTCTAAAAAAATATTTAAAAGTATTATAATAATAAGTGGAAAGCGTAGATCACTACGATGCCAATAATAGAAATGTAAGGAAACCGTGGATATTCACAAGAGTGAGTAAACTTTTGTTTAGTTCATACGATTCCACGCTCTAAAAAGCAAGGTACCAGTCTGCGCGAACTCGATTCGTCAACCTTGTCACATCCGTCTTAATTTAGGTGCGACACATGAGACAGGAACTTAAATAAACACACAGGAAATGTTACGATATTGGGCGGATAAGCATTTTAAGTATTGGAATATTAAGACAACATCTCAATCCGACACGACTTCCAGGTTTCCCGTAATACCAGAGGTAACAAATAAAGGGCCTAAATCTGTTTTCAGTTCTAAATTCCTGTGGTTTTAAGGTGATCGAGAAGACCAAAATAAAGTTATTTCTTGAATTCGCGACTCTTCAAAATCCACAGACTATTGCTGTTCTTTTTTTGTAAAAAAAGTTTTGTTATAGAGCAAAGTTTTAATTAGCAAGTCCGCTAGTTGCTGGGGCGCACGCAACGTCGCCACTAAATTGTACTAATCGGCGCCGTTTCTGCGTAATTGCCCCAATTCGGCGCGGAGGCGGGCTCCGCCTAATTTAATTCCAATTTCGTTCAATACGAGCAGGGAATCCAAATATAAAAAAGGCTAATCCTTATTTGGACCATCCAATTACTTTCAATTCTTTAATGCCGAGTAATTCTTGTCCAATAAATATGCATCTTCATGTAAAAAGCCTGCAGTACTCCTAAGTAGACAATACCTAGACTAACATTTTAGGTGTCATTTGATTTTCCTAATGGAAAATGCTGATAAGTATTATATAATTTTACGATGTCGGTCAAGGAGCATTTTAGTAATATATTCATAAATAAATATGTTCGCTCGCGCAATGAACCTGCGTTGAATTATTAAGTAAGGAGAACGTTTATCACAGTCCACCTAAAGTGAAATTATTACAACATGTCAAGAAGTATGTGCGAGTACGTGGGATATGCACGTGCGCCGAACTCGTCCGGCAATTTACCAATCATGGACTAGCTGGCAAATATGGACTAGCCCCTGACGTTAGATAAGAGACTTCACAGCAATCACGAGCCAGCAGCGACCGGTGTGACAAAACAATCTTTTATGATCCTGCCAACTACTGCATACCACGCAATTCTGAATGTCCTTCTTTTATGAAATAATGACACCCAATCAACAAATTTACCAAGAATCCACCATCTACCATGGTTCTGTAATATTTTTTTCCTTCTTGTTTTTACTCATTATGTGAAGTCATATTTTGTCCAGATTGGAATCACATTGCATATTAAGCAGTTATATCTCTATACGTAAAGTAAAAAATAACTTACTTTTATCTGTACTTACAAAGGCAACCTTGCCTTTATAAGTACGAGTACAGGTCACTTTGCCCGTCTAACAAGTATTTCAATATAATGTTAAAACACGATTGATGTAATTTATTATTGAGATACATACATACTTTAAAAGCTAAGGAAGAATATAATTCAAATACTAATTTTTTGTGTATCAAGTTTTTAATACAACCGGACTATTTGTAAAAGAATCTCTTTAATAAGACGTTTACGAGTTATGCAATCATAAAAACAGTTTTTAATTTAAAATTACAGATGTAACTTTTTTCGTACGGAAGGTACTGGTTAGTATCGTGTAATTTGGACTGAAATTGTTGACTTCATTAAAGCTTTTAAATTAAATACTTTAATCTGATAATATAGCTGTTCTTCTATAATTTTTTCATACATTTGGTCACCATTTCAAAAGAAATATCGATGGTTCCATTGTTTAGTTCACAGTTCATTAATCAGAAGCATTGTGAAGTTTCGGGATCATCTCCAGCCGCTCCTAACGAGCAGTAAACCCCAAAAGGCCTCTCCCTTATATCTCTACTAAGTGATTCATTCAATACTGCCGAAGAATCGTTTATTATTTCATACTTTATGTTGCTTTTGCTAATAAAATAAAAAATAAGCAAATAAAATAAAATTTAAAATAAAATCAAATATGATAAAATTAATATCAAAAAGTGGACACAATGGGATGAACCTTTAATAAGTTAAGATAACTTTAATGTGTCATAATATCATTGGAGGGAACTTAATTTTACATGCAACTGGTTAAATTCACTGCTGCTCGGGAATCTGCATCCGATTTGTGCATTTAAAGTCTCATTACCCACACTGTATCTAGAACCACAGGTAACACCAACGGCTATTGATCATTACACCCGACTTCATGTGTGCTGAGACTTAAATAATTCTTATACAATTTTTATTTCATATAATATATACGTAAAATAAGAGACGAAATCTGCCTACCATATGGACCATAAATGATTCTAAACTTGCTTTTTGTGTGAGGTAATTGTGTACTTGAGAAAAATGCAAAATAGAAACCCACTGATAAGAGTATTTTTATAAGGTGGAAGCATTTTTGTGGAAAGAATAGTTTACCGCTCAGAACATCACTTTAAATATAGAAAAAAGTATTGTTGTTCCTCCTTTCATTCATATATAGTGAAAAGTAAATTAGAACAGATGTGCATAAACCCTGCAGCAGGAAAGCGCAATAAATCTCTGTTTCTAACTCGCTCTATCGACTTGTGCCGCGCTACACTTCCCCCATTCATCGCAACGTTGCCAGTGAGCAGTTATCGAAACGAACTGATGCATTCATTACAAGTAATAGCCTCTCTTTAATAACACTAGCTCGATTATATTGTTGGACGAGTTACATTTTCGTAATCGACCGTAATTCATACAACACTGAGCATAGTTATTCACTTGAAGATAGTTAAACTAATGCCGACAAACTGGCGGTTATCTAGATAGTAATATTTTGTATGAGATAATCTACGTTCCTTTAGAATTAATACAAATTTAGTGGACGATAGTTGTCCCGCTCGTGTTCCTATTTACTCTCACGTCGGCAAAGAGTTGCTCATATTGTTCCCGACACCGGAATGTCAAGTAACCTTAAGTCTGATTTCGGTTCCTGTTTTCGTTCTAGTGTGCTTCGCGTAAACTGTCGAGTTATTGAGGTAACCTACTATTTCAATATTAATTTTTAATATTCTTTAATATTTCTATCAAACATTTAAGTACAGCAGATCCGTAAATTATAAGCATGTTAGTGTAAATTCATTACAAATTGTTCTGCGTCGCTTTAGTATGTGTTCGTAAAAAGAAACTGCAAGTCAGCAGTTCTTAACAAAGAGTGAAGAAAACCTGCGCAGTACGTGACAATGGTTGACCTGATATAACATACATGCTGGTCTCTTATTCCGGCCTCGAGAGGGCGAAGACATCGTTTATTATCAATCTTAACGAGAGTAAGTGACTTTAATTGTGTTTATGGCGTTAACATAACACAATACAGTGACATACTTGTTGAGGTTTGTGTCGAGTACCTACAACATGAAGTAATGTAAATGCCCATTCTACGGAGTTAAGGTTGTTCATGTATAATTCTGTTAATAATGAAGTAGTTCTGTTAATGTTCAAGTGTTATCAGTATTTACGAGTATAAACAATATTTTTCATTATATTGGAATATAAAATAAGTCTGGATCTGCGGCCCTGTACACCTCACACATACATATGTATGTATAGTGTTATCAAATAAAATACCGTCGTTAATATGCCATCAAAAGGGTACATCAATTTATTTAGATCTAATAGATCATTAATATCGCAGGGTGATTTGTTAGACTTAATAAAATAGCAAATCACGCTGCGCTAGTTAATAACACATTAGGGGCTGAGCGAGCTCGCCTGTGCTACCTGCATCTTTAAGTTTTTGCTCTAGTCTATTGTTGCCCTCGTGTTTCCCAATATCAGAACACTTTATGGCCTTTTCCAGTAAGTTAGAATGTTTTCAAGCTAGTTATTCGTATATTACAATATAGTAACATTCAAGTAAAAAGCAATTTTGTGATTAAAATTTATTTGAATAAGGTTTTAAACACATTTTAGTAGAACTTATTGCTATTGTAGACGCAAAACGACGGACGGGTGTTAGAAGTTTAACGTTTGTGTCTGAGTACCTGAGTATTTGTGAGACTGTCTGTGGCATCATAGCTCCCATACGGATGAACCGATTTCAGTGCAGTTTTTTTAAAAGAAAGCCTCGTCTCTCGCGATGGTTCTTAGCTATGTTTGTTGCAAATAAAAGCAATCAAGATAATTTCGACTTTTGGCTAAATATGTTTATTTTCAGTAATATTTTCTATACCGATCCGTAAACCTATCTATATATATTTACACTTTCTCTTGCGAGGTAAGCCGAGAGGGTCAAGTACCAAGAGGAACCAAAAATTTAACTTGCCTTCCGAAGCACGCAAATGACTGACAGTAGCTTCAGGTGAACATTGTCGGGTAATCTAAATGTAAACATATTTTTATGTTGGAAGTTTATAAATCACCACTTATTACTTCATATAACAATAGTTTAAAAAAATCTAAAAACCACGCTTTAATGAAAAATATGACTAAAATATGAAGAAATAACTAATAGTTTAAAAAACAAAAAAAACACGCTTATGTGAAAATATGAACAAAAAATTTTTTTTAAAAATTCAAATAAGAAAAAAATGTATTTTAATGTAAATAATTTAAATTGAGGTTAGTGTAAAAAATTTGAATTAAGAATAGTGTAAATAAATAAAAATGTATTGCACAAGCGTAGGGTGCTTTATAAGTGATCTATTGTCACCATGCACCCCATGCTTTTTTTGAAATTGCAATACATTGTTATTAATTTACACTATTCTTAATTCAAATTTATTCAAATTTTTTATACTATTCTTAATTTAAATTTTTTTACAATAAAATGCACTTTTTCTTATTAACATTATTCTCATTTCAATTAGAAAAATAGTTTTTCTTTTTAGTTAATTTTTTCACATAAGCATGTTTTTTAATTTTTTTTAAACTACTAATTACATCTGATTTTTTAGTTACATTTTTCATAAAAGCGTGTTTTTTAGGTTTTTTTAAGCAATTAATAATTTTTTTTTAGTTAGCTTTCTATAAAAGCGTGTTATTTAGTGTTTTTGATTATTATTTAACTTAAATATCCTGCTAAAGAATGGTGCAGGTGT
>DWJK01006555.1:0-10389 GCA_018248815.1 Croniades pieria auraria | reverse complement strand
ATATAGTAAGGGATATATAGTAAGGGACGTATAGTAAGGGACATAAATAAGGGACATAAGTAAGGGACATAAGTAAGGGATATAAGTAAGGGACACAAGTGAGGGACATGTAGTAAGAATTGTACCAAGAGAAGAAAGTCTATGGAAAACACTCTCGATAGATTTTTTAATGAGTATCAATCTTTAGTTAAAGAAGGCCAATAACCACGTGACTTTGGCTCGAGAATGGAACGAACACGTGACACATGGTCGAAGGTGTCAATGTCAGACCATTGTCATCTACTCATAGTAATCGTCGGATTGAATATACCTACTTATTGTAAATTAAGGTATTCAGAGAAGGTACACTGGTATTTTCTGCACGAGGTATCGGTTTGAACTATGTGCTTTAAGATGTACTAACAAGAATAATAGATTTTTACTTAAATCTTGAAACATAGTTCAATTAAATATTAAATCACACATTAATCTTAAACAACTAGACATCACATGCACTATAAATGTCAGACAAATCTTACAATGAACCTATATAATACATTTAAGTTAATTTAAACAGTAACACTAACTTATTTATAATGAAACTCATAAATCTATATGTCCAATGATGTCCAAATCAAGAAAATTTAATTAAATGTATTATAGTATACAATAGTAGTGCAAACGTTACTGACCGCAAGTGGGTCTTATTTAGGCTTGACGTACAAATCTAATGTTTATCATCACTATAATGAATAAATACACTTGGCACTTGATGGTCTGAACGGTTATTTCGTTAATTTATTTATAAAAGCATTTAAGTATTTGATGCTTTACTGTGGCAACACCGCTCCTTTCTGGCCGGATCTTTGTCGATGATATTCGTATAATATTGGGTCTTCGTGCACGAATTTTTACCGCCAAAAACCTCAAGACTTTCGATTGTTCAACGTGATCGCGTGATTATGTATACATGTATGGGGAATATTTTATAGGATACCAGTTTACAAAATAGCACTGATGTATCTGTATGTATGTTTATTTGATGTGTACCGTTATTCCTATCAAAATATACCGCCACCTGTCACTTAGTTTGCGTTAATCTTCATTGCTAATTGTGCGTGAACTAGTTTTTGCTATAATCCATCATGGCGTCCTATCGATATAATAATCGTTTTGGCGCGTCCGAAACTACTTAGAGCTCATCAAACACCTGTAATGACATCTTTAGTACTATTTTTATTATAAAGAAATAATTCTTGTTCGAATATTGTGTATCTGTTGTAACAATGTTGGTGCGATTACCTATATTTTATCTATTGCGTAACCGATCGACGCGATTGGCTATACTCGTGAATTGTATTTTACACAACGCCGGCTATTGGTTGAAATTTAAGAAAGCGCCATCACATTACTTGCCGCAACAAAGTAGCAGGTTTTGATGTGATTCAATTAAAATTATTTTACCGTTATTTGACGTATTTTTGGGTAGTCTGTATAATAGTTTAAGCATGACGTCTTCTGATTTAAAAGAAGTTTAAATTCTCATCGATCGGCGATCATATTAATGAGTCAATCGATCATTCCGGGCCGGTCATTAATTTATTCCACTCAATCACGTCTCGTGATAGGGGTGGGTTCCTGTCACACGGCGCATTACATGTCTGAAACGAATTCTGCCTTACTTGCATACCGCCACGTATCCATTACATGATTACACCCGTTTAATGATTGATCTTATCTTGAAGTTATGGAGATAATTACTAAATTACGTTTAATTTTGTTAAATGTATTAATAAATCGCAAAATGAAAAACAATGTTTTTTCAACCAAAATATTTTTTTTTAAAAACCCCTACATTGAACATTTTTTCATATACTAATGTGACATTTTTATAATGTGTAATGAGGATGTATAAAATCTAGATAAAATAATTAATTAATTTTTGGTAATTTGCAATTTAATAGGAACCTAATAAATTTAACAAATAAAGCTTATGTTGTTTTGCAAGTCCCCAAATACGATTATGTAGTTATGCGATATTAAAGTAGATATACAATATCAAACGTAGGTACAACTAGCAACACCTGTTTTTTAAAAACTAGGCATCTTCAAAGCAGATACTACAGTGCCTATAATAGCAGAGCTTTAAGGACAAAGCATTGAAAAACGTGGTACGCCTTGTAATCAATATTACGACAAAAAACTCATCACAACTTTTCGACGGTTGTCAAGCTGGCTCATTTAAATAACAGTTAATCGGTAACACTGTGCGCAAAATTAAATTATATGTTTACTGGAAAAGTAAATACAAGATTTTTACTATATTCTTATTCAGCCTCAATGTGTTATTATGCCATTAACGTGGAGCTGCACAGTATGAGGTGTGGTTCATAATGAAGCTTTTTTAACTTCGCGGGAATGAGGTTAAAATAACATTTTTAAAGAGCAAATATTGTTTTGCGTTTGCTTGTTTATATGCTCGCTTATTCCTTATTGTTCAATAACAACATTTATGGTAAAATAACGATTTATGATAAATAACGATGTAGTTTTTTTTTTTAATTTAGTAACGACAGAAATCTAGTACTTTAATATTTCCTAGAAAGAAGTGTGACGATTTGTCGTTATTCCGTGTTCAATGTAGGTTTGGTTCCTAGTTCTCCTGACAGTATCAGTGGTATGTGTTAAGCTTATATTACCTGTAGTATGTTATGTTGTTTTTAACTCAAATCTGTCCTAGGCTTAGCGGTAATAAATAGTACCGAGTACTGATATTCACAATGGAAACTTTAAACACTGTTTTAGTCGAAAGTAGTGACTTAATTTGTGAATCAATTGCGTGCAGAAGTGTTTAACTCTACAGGTGATAATGTATTTGGTAAAATTTCTGAATTATGAGCGCTCGAGATGAGTACTGAATGAGAGTAACGAATAATGTAATGAGTAGCTATGAACGATAAACAGATTTTCCTGTGCTATTTTTTTTTTATCATAATGTATGGACACAGATCATTACATTTGACCGTGGCGCATGTGTCTGTCACTTTATTAATTTGCAAGTATCTACAAAATTACGGAGACCGATGATACCAAAAATGCTGTAATCCTTGCACATTGCTGGCTCATCAGCATAAATTACAGTCATCCGTTTTACATTGACACCTGTCAATTTCAGCATTTTGATTTATGATTTATTGACGACGTGTTCCAACAATTTAAGAATCATTAATTATCTACAATATGCCGTAACCGCGTATTCAAAGTTAACCTGGTAGAATGTTTTGGGTACTATGTGCGCTTAAAAAGCTTTAAATAGAAATAGCGCTGAGAACCTTGACTTTTTAGACGTCTAAGTAAAGTACATATTTATTTAAAATGAAACATATCGAATAGGATTTGAAAAAAATATATTTTGTTGTGGATAAAAATAACTTTATTAAATAAAATTAAAATGTGCTTAATATCATACCATTACAATTAACACAATGACTTACCTTTCAACTAAAACTCGTTGTATTGCATGCTGTAAGTGGTCAAATCTATCAGTTAGTATTCAACTATATTATTTTTAGATTAATACCCATTACATATAAAAAGGGAGTAGATAATGTCTGTGTTAAGCGATATTTTACCTGATAAGTGTAAAACTCATTTTACAAAGTGCCCGACAAATAGTGTAATAAATTTAAACAAGGTTCTGAACACGTGTTCCTATGATAATGTAATGACGTTGAATCAGTTAGCTTTTTATGCAAAACGAAGGTGATGAGTACTTCATTCAGTTTTTGCTTACGAGGTGGTTCGTTATCATAATGCTCATCATTAGCATCATCATAATCAACTATTTTATCATTCCACTGTCGAATACAGATCTCCTCTTAGATTGACAAGCGCGCTATATAGACACAATTCACAGCATTAAATATAATATATATATGTAATTATAGTTTTTTGGTTGAAATAATTGTGTACTCATTGCTGCCTGCCCAGACGCGAGAGACAGCGTGATGTAATGTACGAAAATAGTCATTATTATTAAATCGACTTTATATACATAAGTATGTAAAGTGGAATCTTTTAGAGACTACGCATCGCGACAAATATTCTCGTAATACTTTAATGTACTCTACTCTACTTTAATTCCTACGCTTCGATTCATTTTAGTAAAAAAACATAGTCAAATTACTAAGAAACTTTCACGTTCCATTTTACTTCGACTATGGTACGTCACAGTTACTTTAAGTGCAAAATTGCATTAAATTTGTTTTGCCGTTATACAATATTTTTTTTTTTTTTTTTTAGCGACCCATTAACATTCCACTGTTGGAATATGAGTCTCCTCCCATATTGAGAGGGTTAAGGCCGTAGGAAAGTTTTAGGAAAGTTAAATATAATTCCTTTAATAATTTTGTATAACTAACTTATTTATTTTTTATTTATACAGCAAAAAACGTTTAAATATCAGGTCTGATGCAAAAAGATCACTGGTCAAGTTTTATTGTCAAATACAAGATAGGATTGTAGGCAGAGAAATATTACAGTTATCCAAATAATGTTTTTACATCTGAACTAAAATGTACGTTTTACATATAAAAACATAATATCCATAAGTAAGCATTAATGCTCGACTTTTGGACCATAAAGTCTTCCGCTTTCATCTTCATAAAAAAAAGCACAAAAACCTCTGTTATCATGATTACGAAATGTACAAATTCACGGAATTCATTTAAAAAAATACGAAACGTGTTCAGCACACACATGTTGTTTTATGTTACACTTGTAAAATTAATTACGGTATACAAACATTTAAGGCCATAAAATGCTTTATGTCTCGTACCTTCATAATATGATACGATATTAACTCCGCTTGTAAATTTCGTTTTAATTAGACCTCTTAATCAGGATATTGCTGTAATTATCGCTCCAAAACCGGACGTGGCTACAAGAAATCTAATCAAATTGGACATTGCTTTGATTTATTACATCGTCAAGTCTAATCGCTCTTCAATACGACGGTAGTAATCTCGCGGTGATTTTGCCGATGCGTTTTTTGTTTAACGAAACAAGTTTGTAGGTAGCGATTTCGGTGTTTAACTATTAATTTATTTAGCAGAGAAAACACAATGTACAATATAATTGGCAGTGCCGGGCATGCGTCGCAATGTCAGAATAAAAAAAAAAACAAAAACGTCACTGTCATGTGTCATCGTTGAAGTGTTTTTTCTAGATATGTCACATCTTATTTATCCATGTCACAGCGATATTGAAGAGATTTTTGTCTACTTTTATATGAATTAGTTGTTAAGCGAACTTGACTACCAACATATTAGAGTTTATTGTATATTAAAAGTTTGGACGCAGAACAGTCATAAATTATTTACTGGTAATTATTCGTCGCGCACGACTCGTATTTCACTACTGTACAATGATGATACAGTGGGTGGAGATGGTAATTTGTGAAAAACAATGTTCATGCAAACGAGACAAGGAAACATCCGGCACTTATTTATATACATACGGATAATATCTCATTTTATTTTATATATTAGCAAGTTTTCTCTAATTCTAAGTATAATGATCTTAAACTTTTCAATCTCCTAAGCTTTTATAGGAGAAGCGGTACACGATTTATGAAGACGTGTTTAACGTTAGACCTACTATGTATATATCTCAAAGCATTTACCATGCTTTCGAGTCTGGTTTTGAGTTATTTTAAAAAGAAACAAGCAAGGAAAAAGGAAAGCAAAGAAGGCGCTCAGCATTTGCTGATAGGGATTGTTACACGTGTAGCGCTGACATTCGGTCGCTTCCATCTCCCAGAGTTGTCAGGTATAAAAATGTTACTAAAATTTAGTTTACAATAGACTATTAAAATACTGCGCTACAGAAACCTCCCTTACGCTGTAAAAATACCGTCTACTGACAAAATTCCTTCGCAAAGAGGCGTAAGGCGTTGCTAATATCGAACTATGTATTTTACATACATGATATATCATGGTTTTGCACGTGGCTAGTGCACTGCCAATAAATTCGTGTTCTGTCTTGAGATATTTATGTGACAGCTCTGGGCGGGGATGACAAACTATGGTGCACTGAGTTGTGCGCTCAATGCTGTACACTTCTCTGTGGTTATTTATCAGGCGCGCATCTACTTCGTTATCAGCGTAGAGTTTAAGACGCTATTGGAACTCTACATAATATGTGAAACAGGTTTAATATCAAGAAAGCTTTCCTAAATATCGGCTTCATCTTGCAAGGATAAGCTGTTTATATACAGCCGTTTTGATCATCAATGTATCTACATGTTAATGGGTAAAGAAAAATCTAAAAATCTTTCTTGTTGAACTGATGAATAATCATTTTTTATTATTTAACATTTTATTGAGGTATTTTTTTTAATACAACAATTTTATATACAAATTCATAAAAATATGATTTTATACGGATAATAATGAGAAAGAAATGTATTTACCCGTTTTCCAAATAATCCCTTCGGCATTTTGACAGTTTAACCGACATTTGATTTTTAAATCGTACTGGTAATATATTCAATACATTGGTAGTAGTATAGGTATGTTCGAACTTATTATAAGTTCGTCATTAGAGTATAATTTAATGGACACTAGACTCTACACGGGTATTCAGAGGCTGAACGCCAGAAATTCAACGAAATTTGAAAATCGATTCACTTAGAATTCGCGTAAGTCAGGTAGGTGTTAGTCGGGTTATTACGGTACACATATGAGATATTTTAAATTGCATTATTGTATGTAGAACTATCAAAAACAGTGTCCTATTATAACGCTTTAACATCCAACAACCATAACTTGGCAACACTGAATTTTTTTAACATCCCCAGCGTTACTTTTCCCAACTCCTTAAGTTGACGCTTCTCGTATGTTAGCGTGTTTGCGTGTAGGCAGGTAAAATTCTGTAGTATGGACAGATATGTTTGATTCCTGTTATTAAAGTTATCGTAAATATCTAAGACATCATCGGTAGGAGATATAACCCTTCGATTAAATTTCCCTCCCACATACTCGTTTCCTGTTATTAAATTTATCATTAACATCAAAAGATATCATCTGTAGCAGGTATGTTAATTCTTGGATTCCATTTTCCTCCCACATGTTCTTTTCCTGTTAATAAAGTTATCGGGTATATCTACAGGCATTTTTCTTGTCAAGCAACAGTTACGACAACCCTAGCTTCAGATGTATTCGAGTTCTTTATTTATAATCTCTAACAGAAACTGCATAATACATTTTAAAATGATAAAGAACAAACGATAGGAAACAGAAAATATTAAGTTATATGCAGTTATAAGTATATTTATTAATAGTTATTACAAAGACTCATGCCCAAAGGTTTAAAATCTAAAACAAAAATGTTTCTGTAAAATATTTTACAATAGGTGTTAGACAAAATATGAAAAAACGCTTCGAGCTCTCGGGTAAGACAAAGATTACGAAATCGAATAAAAACTTATCGTCAACCTTTCCCCGTGTTTTGAATATCAAAAGGATAAATTCTTCACTCGGCGTTAGCACAGAGCCGCTCATTATCAAAGGCGTGCAAAATCTTTTCACCTTCATTATCTCGACAACATATCGTGGATAAGATAATTACAGTGTTATTTACTTGACACTAAACGCGCAACATTTCTGTGTTGCGTAACGAAGCGGGTTTCCAGTTATGTGCGGATTCGTTGCGTGTTTAAATAATTTGCATCGGATTCTTGTTCATCATTTCTTTTTGACATGTCGGAGATGTTTTTGTGTTTCTTGACTTTCAATTGTTTTATTTTATTTCCACGATTATCTTGTTTTATCATAATTAAAATTAGGAATAATCGAACAGCACAAATACTCGAATACATATGTCGTTCTTTTTGAGAATTGATAACTAAAACAATCACTTTTTTTTTATCTATACCTAAGCATTGTTAGGGTAGATTTCCACCTTCTATGCCGGAGTTGTTCGAGGCTTGGCAAGCTTCCCTGACTTTGCAGTGTTTTTAAAAAGTCTCTAAAACGGTTTTCTAAAACAGGTTTCTAAAATGGCGAAGGAAGATTTCGTGAAAACATTAAGAGTTCTGTATTAAGTTCTGTATTGAGCGACTTGTGAAGTTAAGACTTGTGAAGTCTGCGCACCCACACTTGGCTATTGTGGCCGACAGTCATTTTCATTTTAAAAAGAGACCGGAATCTATCAGTGAAAAATTAACAGCCTGTGTGATAATTATAGTATAGTATAATTATGTATATAACATATAATTATGTATATAAGATAAAGATAAATAAATTATAATGATGAAGTCCTAACAATAGATGTGAAAATTCACTAGTTGCTGAGTTATTGCGAGTTGCCACAATATATTAATTTTTCATGACATTTTAAGCGCTGACAGCTAATTAACTAAGAATCGAGTCTTAACCAAATATAGCATTGTTTGTTGTTGAGATAACTTGTTTGAATTTTGAATTATGAATATGAATTAATTCAAATTAAACCAGATAAGACTTAAAAACTAAATATATTATTTCAGAGAATGTAATTTTTTGCGATATAAAGATGTATTAACTTATTACAATGCATGTAGGTCGTAATTTTAAATTCCTTGCGGGGCTTCGTGTTTGGTTAATTTGCATGACATGTCGTTACTATTATTGATCGGGGAAGAATGTTATATGAAAAAGTAAAACGTGGTTATAATAATTTTATCAACGCTGACGGGAAACGGCTTATTGGAGCAAATAGGACAGGATTTTTGCTTCTAACTTACTGTTACGTATATATTTGACTAATTAAAATAGCGATGTCATTATTGAGCTATTTAACGCGTTACAGCGCAGTTAATGAAAATTAATTATCTCTTTTTAATGAAATATATTTGTATATGTATATTCCTAACTACAAAATATGTTTATTTGTTTGATGGTTCTATAGAAAATTGGAATGTTTTCAAATATATTCTAAATATTACTTAGTATCTTTAGACGAATCGTATCTTTAGACAAAAACTGTGCAAACACTCTACAAATTGAACTACAGGCGGTGTTATTGCTTGAAAACGTCGTTCAGGCAACCCAAATACATGAAGACAAACGTAAAAAATGAATCATTCGTAACAACATAATATGACTACAGCATATTTTCATGCAATAACTATGTTATCCGGTACTAAAAATAAAAGGAATAAAATGAAAAATAGAACGCATCATTAAAATTATTAAGGGAATAGCTGATACGTCATGACCAATCAAAACGCCACAAGTTGGCTTCAGCTTACGAGTACCTATAAGTATAGTAATCGGACGAGCGAATGGTAATTAACTTACTGGAGGGCTAGTTGGCTGGCTGAGTCATGTTCATACTACAGTGCTACTGGTATTTTGATACTATGTCCCTAGCTATTGATAAAGTTCACAATTTAACTGTTACAGTCCTTAATAGATACTTTAAACATCGTATTTTATAACTGGAATATTAGAGTCAAATATTTAAACATTCATACGCTCATTCATTCACTCGACTGTTCACTCACTTATGTATTTAAATTACTTCTTTTCCCTGTTGGGTAATTGACTATTTTAATCGCTAATGGAATTCTTCTTTCATATTTAGGTAAGTATTATTAACATTTAATACTTACTGAAATAAATAAAATTGTCTTCTGTTACCTAAATCGATAAAATTATCGGAAAATCTATTGATTATTTTAATATTTAAACACAATATTTTGTCTTTATAAAATAACACATTGAAAAACAAAATATGCAAAGGAAAATGTTTTGCGAAAATTTACCTAAAAAGGAATGTTCGCGAAAATTCTAGAATATCGAAAATGAATCAATTGAGCAAAATCGCGGTGTTAAATTAATCATAATGTTGTGTAAATAGAGTGCGGGTTTATTTTTATTTAAAGCAGGTATTTCTAGCTCATTTCCTCCATCCGTGTGACGTGTGTCACAGATCTGTCGACAGCCTCCGTCGAGATGAAAACTGGACTGACTATACAGTCTGCAAGTTTTATTTACGTTGAACACGAGTATACGAGTAAGTAAATGTCCTTGCGGTGAGTTAATGTGTTAAAATATAAGACCGATTTGAATTTTATGATATTTATGTAGCGACGTACATATATATTATAGGCTCACCACCTATTCCATGGGACTTAAACGTAACTGGTGAAACGTGGGAGTGTACTGCACTCCTCTCCATTGCGCGCACCTCTTTACAAAAGTGCTTATTAAAATTAAATATCACTTGCTAACGGTGAAGGAAAACATCATGAGGAAATCTGCACACCTTAGAATTTATAATAGAAAATAAAAAAAATCTAAGGTGTGTGAAGTCCGCCAACCCGCACTTGGCCAGCGTGGCGGACTACGGCCTTAACCCTCTCAA
>DWJK01006554.1:0-10389 GCA_018248815.1 Croniades pieria auraria | reverse complement strand
CAATATGGGAGGAGACTCATATTCCAACAGTGGAATGTTAATGGGTCGATAAAAAAAAAAAAAAAAAAAATGTAATATGAAATGTGTCCCTGGGGTATGAGACCAGTTGAAAGTTGCAACGTTTCGCAAATGTCTATAAACCATACTAATTATTTAAGATGGCTATATATTAAGACGAGTAATCATATCTAAAAGTCAAAGACGACAATAAGAACCCTATTAAGTACACGAAATTGATTTTGTATATTACTTATATTCCGCTTAAGTTGTAATTCTCTCACACGCTTTTGGCATTCGTTCAAAATTCTATCTGGAAGATATGACACTTCAGCAAAGAACATCTTTGAAATAATTTTAAAAATATAGTACAATTGCACTTGCCACGTATAAAATGAACACCGTGCGCTGGTCTATTCAATTTATTTCGTTGGAGATCTAACATATAATTTTATTGTCTCTAATTCTTGCAAAATCCTCATCAGAATCACTGCTCTTGGAATATCTATGAATATCCAACAGATCACAATGAAGTACTGCTCTATTTATACTTTTCCATACCGCAACTTAGCATACTCTGAATACTCCACTACAACTACTTTTATCTCTACTAGTTATAATATCGCTAATCTAATATAAGGTTTTTACATGTATGTGACAGACATGCAAGTTGTACTTCAGTAATTTGTAGGAACAGCCATAAACCCAAATTAAATAAGCTCGTTTCTCTCATTTAGCCCCAGTGTCTCCGCCCTCGACCGACTGGCTCTGGAGCAATGCGACTCACATCTACATTCAGCTTAGCGGCTGGGATGATGGCGGGTGTGACGTCACTAGATGGGATGTCGAATACCGACCCCTGGGTTCTAATACATGGCATAGAGCTGAGAATAGAGCGGTGAGTACTATAGCAGTTTATCTGTTTCATAATATGTGACTTAAAGAAGAAAAACATTAGTTTCATTTTTACTTATCATTGGTGGCAGCAGTTGTGGATTATTAGAAGCATTTTATTCTCTATATCTGGCTGGATCTTTTTTCAATTAGCACTGATTCAATTTACAGACCCTCTCTTGGCGAAGAATAACTAATATCTCTTGATTTAATGAAACAAAAATTGTTTTGTTACCTAGCCCATGGACTTAAACGTTGGCTGGGGCTACATTGACAGCCATTACCAGGCACCCCCACTCCGGTCCATCCCAGCGTCGTACGCAGTTGGGTCTCTCGCTCCAGCCAACTGGTACGAGCTACGAGTTACCGCGATAAATGATGCCGGGATCGCGTCCACTGTTTACACGTATGCTACAAAGACTTTGGATGGTGGTAAGTGTATTTCAACTTAGTAACTTAGCAACATCATGTTCCAATAACATTGGAAATTAGCATTTTCCATGATCATCTGCACGAATGTTAAAATAATACGATTTAAGTACTTTTAACCAAACTGCCGATTATGTCATTTTCTTGGTATATCCTTTATTTGTTTGTTTTCCTCTTAATTGGTTTACAATTACCTTACAGCGAAAACAAATTTGAAGCTATTAAAACTTTACTTATAACAAGTTATTCAGCTAGTTCGTCATCTTTGTCATGTAACATTTAGCTTAAAATTATTTCGTGAACGTACACGCTGCTTAGCGGAAACTTGTAACGTGTTCTAAGTAAATGTTTCTGGAAGTTTCTAGCGGAAATTTACAAAGACTTTAAGCAGCTAAAGTAAGAGTATTTAATGGGACAAAGAGCTTAATATGGGCGCTAGCTGTAAGGACAATGATACTTTTATTACTTTAAATATATCGTAGGAACCGTTAATGTTTATTTTATACATGTATTGTGTATTAGGATATGTATACGTCTATTTACGCTGGTCAATCGACAATGTCATCGACGGTCTTCTGTTAAACAGTGGTGTTTGCGTTTTAATATACCGAGATGAATGTGTCGATGAAATTTTAGTGAAAAAATTTTTACTTTCTTAGTGACGCCTATTCCCTAGAGTAAACATCATTCGTCGTAATTTACTACCGGTAATTTATAAGCAGACGTGTAGTTATTTATAACCAGTATTATAAAATAGTCGCCTAGTGGTGTAAAATTCAGCCTCTGACTCCGATGGTTCTGGGTTCAATACCTGCGCGCACGTCTTCAAAAATAAGTGCCTTTTACAATTAAACATTACCTGCTGTAAAAATGAAAAAAAAAAATCGTGAGAAAACGCGCATACCTACTGATTTTTCCATTAAATTCTCTAGTGAAGATAAAGTCTGCCAATTCGAAGTTTTATTGCTCAACAAAACGAAGTGAAAATAGCAATTATCATGGCAATAAAGCGATGGAAGAAGTATTTGGTATCGATTAAATGAAATTGCTTTAAAACTTATTAGTATAATTTTATACAGATGGGGAGGTTGTAACGAAAGGCAAGTAAAGCTCGTGGGCCCTATATTGTAAATAAACCATGCTTTAATCCGATCATTGAACAAAGTTATTATCTTCAGAAAATAACTTAGACAGTTTTGCATAACAAAGGCGACAGAGCCTATCTGAATTGCTTGCGATAGCGAAAGTTTTAATGGCTCTCGACGTCACGTCAGCGATAAAGGAGTCGTCAAATGTCAGAACAAGAAATTGTCTCGTTAATTATACGACATTTTTTTTACTTTTGATGAATTCAATGGATTGAAATTTTTAACCGTAACTATAGGAAAAGCTCAGCGGAACGGTGTGTGTTTATTTACTACAAAGCACGGCAAATAAAGATTTATTCTCCAAAGTGTTTCTAAGTTTTAATGCCCTTTTGATTTAATCATATAATCCTTCAATATTTTGAATGGGTCATTAAATATTTATTTATTTACTCTTTATTGAACACCACATACAGGCATAACAAAGGGCGAACTTAATGCCTAATGGCATTCTCCACCAGTCAACCCTTGAAGAATAATATCAATTCAAAATACAAAAGGCAGGTGCAATAAAAAAAAATTCAAAATTAAGAAAAAACATTAAAAAGAAAAGATATAATAGTAATAATAATATATTCTACCATCTTTATCAATTGTTACAAGGATATTAACCTTTGTGCACTGATACAAATTTTAAAAGTTTTTTAAAGAGAAAGAAAGGTCGGCAAATTAAGTTCTCCTGCATGTCATTGTGTTTGCAAAATTTTAAGGGTTATTGAAACGGCTACAGTAATTATATAAAAAGTTATAAGTGGTTTAAGTTCATAAAGGACTCGGAGAGTTCTTTAAACTAGGAGTATCGCTTCAACAACGTTTAATTACGGTTTATTGTCTGTAACAGTGTACGAAGTACTTTAATCTCGCTTAAAATTTAAGATAAATGTACAATATTGTCTTGAATATTTGTTCAATATTCTGGAAAACAGTTAAGCAAGTTACTCGTATATATCATTAATTCGTTTTATTACAGTCACCTATTAGTTATATCAGCGCACACAAACATAAAAAGATTGTAACCGAAAGCGTTGTATTTTTAAGCTAAAAAAACGTTACATTTTGTAAAAATTCAAAATGAAACACCATTTTTAAAATACATTAAAGTTTAAAAAAAAAACTAGCATTATAATATTCCCGTATAGAGGACAATTTCATTGCCTTAGTTAAACTTTGAACAAATGCTTTGAACAAAATTCGTCCGTTAAACTTAGTTTAGCAACTAATTAAGGAATTCAAAAAACTTTTGCACGGATGTTGGAGTAATTTTGCAGCTTGGAACTATTTCATATTTAACTGTAATCAGTCCGAGAAATATCTAGTCGCTCGAGATCGTGCCAACTATTTCTTTCCTTTAGAATTGCTCATAATAATTTTTCGATAATTCTGTTACGAAATAAAATCACTTATAATAGTGAATGAAAAATTTATCAACGTATGCAAACTAAACAATGTTGTTGAAAGCGTGCCAAATTTACCAACTGCTAGTTATCACTATCTACTAACTTGCTAATTCGCCTTTGACGTAAAGCTCTTGTTTTGTCATTTGAAACGTTCTATGCTAGGTGTCTCGACCATGCCTTATAGTTTCCTTTTAGGATCGTGTACGATAAAAATAATGGGTCGTCGACATAAATATATGAATATAGATATGGACGAAGTCCTAGAACAATGTAGAATCTATAAAGGTGTAACCTCGTCATCGTCATCGTTATCGTCATCAGCATATCTCTGTCCACTGCTGGACATTCGCCTCCCCCAATGAGCGCCATCGCGCCCTGTCCTCGGCTTGTCGCATCCAGCATCTGCCTGCAGTCTTTCACAGATTGTCCTCCCACTGGGCCGGAGGGCGGCCTACACTACGTATGTCGAGCCGCGGTCTCCACTCCAGAACACGCCTACTCCACCGGTGGTCGGTTCTTCGACAGATATGCCCAGCCCAATGCCACTTCAGCGAGCTAATCCTTTGAGCTATGTCGGTGACTTTAGTTATCTATCGGATAGTATCGTTTCTGATCCTATCCTACAGAGATACTCCGAGCATAGCTCGCTCCATAGCTCGCTGAGCGACTTTGAACTGGTGGATTAGGCGCACCGTGAGTGTCCACGTTTCAGCTCCGTATGTCATGACTAGTAGGACGCACTGGTTGAAAACTTTAGTTTTCAAACTCTGCGGTATGGATGACGAAAAGACTCCACCTCTTCTTGGCCTCCCTCTCAAAATTGTTTCTACCTAACTGCAGTTTCTGATGTAACCTGCAAAGATGAAACCTCCTTTATTATCAGGTTGAGTAACAGATGTTATAGTTATTACATACACATGGTGTCACACCAATTTCCCGTAGGGATGTGCAGAGATTAAGGATTTCCATCTGCTTCGGTCTTGGTAGACTTCTTTAGCCTTGTACTTTCATTAAAGTCGTCATACATTCTCATCTATTAAAGGAACTCTTGACCCGGCCTTCTTTTAAGATGTGTCCGATTTGATGGTTATTTACAAGGGATGGTAAACATGAGGGCGATATTCAAAAGTGAGGCATAGCTGGTATTAAAGTGAATGGGGCCTTACGATCTTTCATGAGTAGCCGTAATAGGTATATCTAGATGCATAGAAGAATGCTGGTTCCATCATTAATGTACGTAGGAAGTTTCAGGTACGATAAAAACGTAATGAAAGTAGAATTTATGGAGTAGAAATGATACCCTTAAGAAGTTTATGTGAGTATAGCTGATAGAATTAGAAATGATGTTATAAGAGAATGATGTGGCGTGAAAGAATATCTAGACATGAGGATTAAAAAAGGGATGCTTAGATGATTTGGTCATGAATAAAGAATGAATGACTGTAGATAAAGCAGGTTTATAATGCGAGTGTAAACGGTAGACAGAGAAGGTAGATCTACATACTAGATAATAGTACATAACAGTTATCATTGTGACAATAATCATTGTGAAGACAGTTATAATTACAGAATAATTATCGTGATAATACGGGCTAATGACTGGTCTCATTGGTCGAGTGTTTGCAAGCGTATCTACCGATAGAGAAATCTTGAATTCGACCCCGACTGTCGGAGTCTGCTTTTGTGCCCCGTGCATGGCAATAGACTCGCCATCTATTTCATATTGGAACGTAAACGTAACTGGTGAAAAGCGAGACTACGCTACTCTGGCTACCCTGGCTATTACAGGCGTGATGTTACGTTTTCATATAGAACTTTATTTATTCTCGACAAATAAAACAGCGTTTCATATTTGGTCAGAAATAATGAATCATTTTGTTTTTGTTATAAAAATAAATTTCAGAATCCTTCAATTATTTAGGATTTATGAACGACAGTTTTCAATACATCAATGGAATCCAATCATTGCTTGACGATTATTCATCATCTTCATGGAATATGCAATCTATGGAACAACGTTATAGCTTCATTTCTATAAAGATAAACACTCTCTTGATACAACTACAGAATGCTACAGTGCGATTCATGAAATGGAAATCTTAATCTCGCAACTAATTACGGAACACAAAGGGCTTTTTGAATAATAGGGAACAGATTATTCAGTTTTAAAATTGTTCCACAATTTACTGTATTCATTTCCATGGAATTTGCATTGACTGTTTTATGTTATGAAGCCCATAGAGATAGTATTTGCTATTAGTCTAGCTATTTGCCTAACTTTAAAACGTAACATCATACATGTTATCCGCGAAGGGGTTGGCAGAAGAGGGTAGTAGACCCCCGCGTTTCACTACTTACGATTTACGTCCCATGGAATAGGTGGTGAGTCCATTGCCTAACCTAATTTTATAATAATCCTCATTGCACAGTCGTCCAATGTTTTCAAAGAAGCAAAGCCACACCTTTTGCAGTCTCATAATAATTCTTTGAAAACTTGCATCTGGTGAATAACACCACATAACAATGTATTGATACATGTAAATGGATCCATAAGCATTCTATTGTTGTCCATTCAGAGACGTTCTGTATGTATTTGTTAGGAAAATACAGTTTGGAGAATTTATGAAGACGTCAAATAATTTAAATCGTTAATGTGGATTCCTTATCACGCTCATAGTTACCTTGGGATCGACTTTTTGGTACAGCGGTTAAGTAATTTGCTGATCCGTTGTTTATTAGTTCAATTCCCAGCTAGGTAAAAATGTGTTTGTGCTTATTTATCACATATGTGAATATCCAATTATAAAATCATCCATACGTTTATCATATTGCCGACTCTCACTTATTAAAAATGAGATGGCCTTTTATAAAAGTATCCAATTATTACGTCTACCGGCATTTAAATCTCCTTCCGTCAAGTTTTCTTCTTTGTCAATGTATATTGAATCCATGATAGATCTGATAAATACTTTTTCTGTTACACAATGACACATGACACTCGCTTTATATCTATTTATTAAGCATTTGAACTACGCGACGTTTCGAGCGGAATTGATGAAGCGTTAAACTGAAATTCACAACTAATTAAGGAATTCAAAAAGTTCCGCGCCCATGACTACGGTATCTCGCCGCTTTCGAATATTTCCAGACAACTTAGGTTTTGCTAAATTTCAATATCTGGAATAGTTTTAAGACTCGTTGTATTCCCTAAACGATGTACGGGAGATTAAAGGAAAGCGAATACTTTCAGACAACTCCCTTAATTATTTAACTTTTTGTCTAGCATACTTTCTTCTTAGTATAAAACATCTGCAAGACAATTGAATAAAAAGACATAATACATAATATTATATTTAATTATGACTATGTTTCCAATTTAAATACGAAATATATTTCTTTCATATATTTATTATATAAGGTGCTAGGATGTCCTTAGGTAAAACACATAAAAATATTCATTACATTAATTTCACATTCCCTTAGGCGGGACCTGTAAATATATTTATGTGTCTATCTACACCTGTGTGTGTATATACATATGTATACTATTCTAATCTTTTTGCATATCTTTTCTTCGTAGAAGAAATTGGGCCGCCCTCAGACTTCCTAGACCTAAACATGATGGTCATCATCTGCAGTTCTATACTTCTGGTTATTTGCCTCCTCGCATTCATATGTATCCTGTTCAAGAGACACAGGTAAGTTTATATAATTGCTAATAGTCATATATATGTACATGCATCATATGTATATATGTATAAGAGAAATCACAAAAACTACGAAAAAACTAGAAAATATATCTAAATTCCTTACATACACTCAAATAGTTCCATCACACATACATATATCATACATTGAACAATGTAGGTATCTGTCGGCGAACCGGTGCTGTTATTTTAAATGATTTTGTCTTATTTTTACATTGAGTCAAATATATAATTTACGAGCTATGTAATTCCTTATATTTTTAGACACATAAATCTAGAGCTGTTTTATAAACGAACTAAATAATAATTATGAAACAACATACAATTCTATGAAGGAAATTAGATTTTTCTTCTCGCCGATATCGTTTACACCAACTGTATACATGGATACTATCTGCACCTATGTGGCCAGTTCCAACATGAGATGTTTCTAAACGGCGTAAAATGGAGAGATGATGTCGGGATATTGAATTTAATTACTATTACACCCATTGCTGCTAGCGTTTTCAAAAGGATTCGTAATCGTCATCGTCGTCAGCCTATCTCAGTCCACTGCTGGACAATTATTAAATAATGTAAATTGCACTTAATGTGACAACATAGAGACATTGTTCGATTCTTGCATGTAAGTACTATCCAATCGTTATGCGGAGAGCCTGTGAAGCCGAGTAACACAATAGGGGGATATTGTTACAGTTATTTCAAAAGAAAACTCGCGCCGAACATAACAAAAGAAATTTCAACGGAAATGTTACTCTGCAAAGTGTCACGTACCTATGGCTTCTGCGAACAGCGAATGTGGGTCTTGCTCCAATCTTTTTAATGCACCCTTTGCTTACTGACTCACTATTGTATTGTTGACCTACTGTCAGAAAAAAGGGCTTTTAGCCCCTGAAATACTGGTAAAAATGATAAATAAGCCAATAACAAATATCCTTTGATGTTTTCTCACTAGTTCTTTCTTTTTTTCTTCAATTTCTTTTCTTTTGTTATTATTCACAGATTCTATAACTAAGCTCTGCTTATTATTGAGTAATTTCGTTTTGTTCGGCCTCAATCAATTTCATGCACCATTAACTTCAACATGTTGCTACAGTATGAGTTGATGGAAGTCCAAGTTATTGGTCGACCTCTTCGATTATACTTTCAGTGACAAATTATCTACAAATAACATATGAGCATGACTTAAGTGTCAATATAAAAATGCTCAAGAATACTTCTTAATAGATATCAAGTATTAAAAAACTTGTCGTGCCCTAATAATCTTAACTGAACATTGACAACCCTAAATCAGAACTTCCAGAATTTCTAGTAAGTTCCAGAAAATTTCACAATGGAAATT
This sequence comes from Croniades pieria auraria, assembly GCA_018248815.1. NCBI lineage: Eukaryota > Metazoa > Arthropoda > Insecta > Lepidoptera > Hesperiidae > Croniades > Croniades pieria. Next base: position 1,478 of record DWJK01006554.1, on the reverse strand, counting down.
ATATTTTAGTTCGTTATTATTCCAACGGTTTAATTTATTTTGTACCTTTTCTGTACCAGACAAAACTACTCGTCCCAGTACAGACACTCCATAGCCGAAGAAGTGAAGTCTCGTAACGAGAGCGTCACATCGCATTCCGAGCACAAGGAGAGATACGCACATACACCGCGGATCTACACATCACCTGTCCATCCTCGAAAGCCTAGTAAGAATGGTAAGTAAGATCTATACATATATTATTAATATATCCTTCTGTTAGGTTTCATACGCTGCAAGCAGAGAACACTGAGTGTCAAAACATCTATTAAACCACATATACCTACCTACATAAAGATTCGTTTTTTTTTTAATTTTTTCAATTTTATTCGATTTTCTCTACTTACGCGTAATGTTTGGTCATTTAACTGAGCGTGCTCAAAAATTCTATACCATATGTATATATGTACATATCTCTACATGTACAAACATTTTATAATATATTTAAAACATTTTTCGGTAAGGGTTTAAGAAAAATAACGCTCGTTTTTTAAAATATAAGTATTATCATTACTTCCCTGTCATAGAAATGTTCGAGATCAGTCCTTACGCGGAGTTCGCGCTTGGCTTTCGGACGTTTGATCACGTGGAGAACCAAGACTTGCCCAGTAGATTGCCTGGACGACCGAGATTTGACACCGGTAAGTCAATCACTTATTAAGTTCTGCCTATATATTTATGCAACATGTGGTGAAATACTTGTATAGGGGTAAGTTATGAACACAAGTCAACAATAATAAAATTAATAAAAGGTCTTAGTGGACGGCAACACAAAGGGATCAAATCGGGCTCACAGTTAAATATACTGCAATGACAATTGGTATCCCCAGGTTATCAGTAAATTAAATATTACTTTAAAACATGAGACGTTTATAGATCACCAATCGTAATAAGTACACAGGAATATATTCCATGGTTACAAAAATGTCCCCCTTTTCAAGAAGATTAAAGAGAAAGCAAGAAGAAGAAAACAAAACGTGATTATCGGCGCCAATATACATATCTAAGTCGATCAACAATAAGTGTCATTTTATTATAAAAAATGAAACATCTTTTCTGATGAAGTGAGTACAATTCGTTGAGTGGGTAACTTAATAATATGTTGTTATGTTATATCCACGGCTCGAAAAATAATATCGTAGAGTCATTTAATCCCGCGCAAAATTAATCTTTTTATTACAACGAAACAGGAAGATTAAACCTAAAATGTATATTGCTGTTCGATAATTTAAATTTGTCATTGAAGCAAATTTAATTTGGTTGCTTTTATACGAAGGAGGATTGATACTCCGTAATATTAAATATCGTACACCTACTCTAAAGTGTTACGAATTATTACGAATTTGTGAATAGCCTAGTGGTTTGAAATTCGACCTCTCACTCCGTGAGACCGGGTTCAAACCCTAGCGCGCACCTCTTAAAAACGTGCGTGTTAAGTTTAA
>DWJK01006553.1:0-10389 GCA_018248815.1 Croniades pieria auraria | reverse complement strand
CTCAATATGGGAGGAGACCCATATTCCAACAGTGGAATGTTAATGGGTCGATAAAAAAAAAAAAAAAAAAAAAATACGTAAATAATAATCGTATTGAAATACATATGTACATATATAAATCACGGTAATGTCCAAATATGTATGTTATATAGCCCGGATAGACTTTTAAAAGTTTTAAAAACATGTTCTTGTTTCGAATACAATACAATATTGTTATCGGAGTATCTGTAATAGCGTATGCGCATGTATCTTTATGGCAATAGGCTCACCACCTATTCCATAGGACGTAAACGTAGCTGGTGAAACTTGGGGGTGTACTGTACTTCTCTGCCTAACCCTTCAAGGATTACAGGATGTTACATTATTTTTCAAAGTACCTTCCATATTTACTATAAATACATAAATATTTGTGTATCGATGTAAACATAATCTATAAAGAAATAATGACGTCGACTTGCAGGGTCACCTGATTCCCAAACTTGGCAGAAACTATGCCACGGTATCCAAACATCTGATAAGTTACATAATTAAATAGTCAATAACCTTGTTTTCATTTCACAAATATTTACTTCAATTGGAAATCGAACCCACAATCCCTGACTCGCTAGAGTCACTAATGGAATCTGTAAAGCATCTGATAATTCAGCATATACTATAACACCTCTATACAAAACCATAAGTGTTAATATTTGAACTGAGAGTCACAATATCCACATCATCTCAATACCGCAATATAATGGGGCCTTTTTAGTTACTTTATTAATTCAATCTGTCATCATAGCTGACTTGTCGTACCGGAAGCGAATGGTCACGACGTCTTTCACATATAAATTCTAAACGTAACATCACGCCTGTAATCCCCAAAGGGGTTGGCAGAGGAGTGTAGTACACCTCCACGTTTCAACAGTTACGTTTAAGTCCCACAATGGAATAGGTGGCGAGCTTATTGCCATACACCAGGCACAATTCCAGACTCCGAGTCACTACTAGAAATTCTAAATTAGAAAAATCCAATAGTATCCGATCCGGGATTTGATACCAGGATCTCCCGATCGGCAGTCGCGCTTGCAACCACTCGACCAACGAGGCAGTGAATATAAATTCTATGTTCAAAGTTTTCAAATGCTATCTGGAGTACGATTTTAGCTTCAGGTGTTTGTTACCGCGGTGTCAGTAGTGGAAATTCTGGAATTTGGTAGCGTTAAGCGTTTTTGTTGTTATCTTTAATGGAATCGCTAATGGCAGGACTTTTCAAATTAGGTTTTTGGATCGCGATTGAAAATTAGCTGCTCAGATTTTCTCGCTGCTCGCTTTTCGCTTGCGATAAAACTTTTTTGACTCGGTCCTGAGATGACAGATCTTGTTCCGTCGTAATTCGTGATTTATATGCTAATAGTTTAGTAGATTTTAATTATAATTAATATAGCGGCATGTGTGTGCGTGTGTGTGTTTGTGTGGGTGTGTTGATCGTTTTGTTCGTTGATAAATCGAGATATCCAATTTGTTTTGTCGATGATGGATGTGATTCTTGAACATGGTTGTCTTATATATTTGAAATCAGGGGCTTTCTTTCTATTGAACATACCAAAGTGATATCTTTTAAATGATTTTGAATGCTTATTGCTACATACAAAATACGTTTCAAGATTATAAATAAAATTTAACTTTAAAGTAAGTTTTGAACAAAGGTGTTCCTCGGGACGCGTCCCTGAACCCGTTCTTCAACACTTCTCATCTTTTATCATCTCTCTCTCATCATCTCTATCTCTCTCATCATTTCTCTTCATCTATCTCTATCTCTATCATCTCTCTCTCTATCTAGTTTCTTTTATTATCTCTGTGCTAATCTTACAGGTTAAAATATAGAGTTTAAAATATATATATTTTTTAATTACCCAGTTGCGTACTACTGGCAGGCGTGCTGTGGGTCATCCACTGGCCCGTTGGACCGATGATCTGAAGAAGAGGGCTTGTAGCGGCTGGATGAGATCTGCGGAGGATCAAATGTTGTGGCACACCTTGGCAAAGGCCTATGTCCAGCAGTGGAACGGAAAAGGCTGATGTGATGATTTACCACTAAGTGATCAGCCAGTTAGGACAGAAGATTTTCAGAAGACCTACTTCTTAAGACTTTACTTCAGTAGTCAAATAGAAACTGAAATCTTTCTACTTTAGTGTAAAATAGTACATATATTTAAATATTAAACTATATATATCTTAGTTCTCTCCAGCATAGACATAAACCAATCTCAGACAGTAGAAAATGAGAAAGATTCCTCCACAATTTGAACGATTATTCAATATTTAACTTAAATATGCATATTTTTTTCATTAACAATACCATTGTATTCGTAAGACAACTGCCTATCTGTAATTGTCAAGCCATTCTCATCTGCTCACACCTTCCATTCATAGTTTGGACTGTGTTTGTTAACAATTTCCGATACTCATCTTAACCGCAACCAATTTTTACTTCCTCACTGACCCATCTTGCTAACAAAGACAAACAATTATGTAAAGCAGGACCTATCCCAACTTCCTATCGCTCGCTGACTAAGTTTTCCATGTTATGTACAATACAATTCACACAATGTACAATACAATAAGCCACAAAGATGTGATCGAGCTATGAGTAGAGGAATATTTTTTTTTTATTAGACACCTGTAAGTTTAGTGGCTGCTTCGAATTAATATCCATTAATACTTTTTTAATGACATCTAATTAGTAGCAAGTGAACATATAAATATATTTGTATATTATTATATAATCAGGCCAGGTCTTTTTCTTTGCAGTTGTTACGCCAGGTCCCTTACGGGGAAGGTAGAAAGCACGAAGTGCCAAATACCACTGTCTTTGCAGAACTGCCGTGCTTCTTTCACGTTCATTTTCTTCAGATAATCAAGATGGTTTCATAAACTTCGAATTCAGCCATTGCTCAGTACGTGATCTTCCATTTATATATTATATTACCGTGTATACTTTTAATTTATTTTAAAAAGTGATGTAAAACTGTAGAAGAGTCACTACTAAAGTCTGATATGACAATAATAAATTAGTATCGTCCGTTTGTTCGACATCGAACATAAACGTCACTCTCGTAACTGATGTTATTATTTCTCACTCAATGGCAGTTCATAGATACTTTGATTTTTTACTTTAAATTGGACATTTGTTAAACTGACACAATCTTCGTCGCGTTACCACATTAGAAAATCTATGCCACGTTTATGAAGCGATTTTGTTTTTTGGAGCGATTTAATGTTCAGACACCATAACGTGTGTCTCAACGTTTCTAAATTGCCAGGCCATAGTAATGTTTCGACAATGGATGGCTTGGTAGTTTCATCAACATTTTCATTATTAAATAAATGTATATTTCATGAACTACGTACATTTGTTACGTTGTATTTACACAGCGACTAACACTGATCGTGTTTATTCTTGAGGCATATTGCTCTTTGTAAAGAAAACTAAAAGACTAGACTAACAGACCAGAACTCGTACCGACAGAAAAAAAACTGACAGACTAGAACCCGTACCCGTGGAAGGCTGAAATCCAGATCATTAGGCGAACACTATTGCTATGGAATCAAACTTTCTCAATCTGTGATTGAAATAATGCTCAACAGTTTTACAATAAAAGGGTTGGCGATGGCTGCATGTTAGAAAGACTAGAAATAGTCAAAATTACTATACAATTTTATAACATCAATATACATATATAATATTACTGTCAGTTCGTGTTTGACTTTTTGAGGTAAGCTTGAGTAATGTAAGAATTTTGGTATAGATGTCCAAGTTTAAGTGTTTTTAAATCTCTCCAATTCATCAAACCTTACAGGTCTATCATGGTAAGTAGCATAAGTAATTTTGAAAAAACTTTCAAAATCATTTCACTTTAAAGTTCCAATAAAACTGAAAGAAAATTTACAGAGATTGGCTGGTAGAAAGTGGACGTGGCGAAAGAAAAAACGGGCTAAGTGTATCGCCTTGAGAGATGCCTATTTTTACTAATGGATTGATGCCAACGAACAATAACGCGTATAATGTAAATAATTAACCATACACATTTGCAGTGTGACTGCACTTAAAAAAGCATGCTTTCCTAACATACTACATCACAATAGCACAGATTGTTAAAGGAGAATTTGTAGAGACCAAACCAAAAATAGAGAAAGATATATTTGCATATAATCCATACGTAAGTTTAAATTATTTTTTAACTTTATAAACGGAATAGGAATTTCACAACGATGTTAACGTTGTAAGGAACTGTGCGGAATTAACGGCTGTATATATGAATGGCTTTCGACCACCATGGGCAATTAAAGTTAACTGATCATCAAACACGACACGCGGAAGTGATATTTGAATTCAAATGTTAGATCCCCATGACCTGATAGCTGACTCACTAATTATAACAATCGACGCCTGGCTCGTCTCACAGCCATTAAGCCAATCTAATCTTGTTAATTTAATCCGAAGCCGTTCCACCCACGCGGAGGAAGTCAATCATCAGCATTTTTAAGCGCCGTATTGGTTGGACGTGTTGGGTATCACGATGTGCTAATGTTCTTGGATTGGAATGACCTAAAATCGTGTAAAAGACCGAATGTATAAATGTTGCTTTGGATTGTACATTGGGAGTGTAATGTAAAAATTGGTTTGGATAAATTCTTACAGGTCTATTAGTTCGCTGGTTTGTTACTCTGTATGCTGAGCAAAAGGTTTCTGAGTGGTGATTGATGTGAAAAAAAATTTTAATATTGCACATAGCTCAAGGTTCTAGCTAACTTTACTGCAAAATCGGTTCACTTCACGATTCACTTTTGAATCAGTTGTTGACATACAAGTAAACATACAGTTGTATATAATCACTTTTATTATTACGCCAGGTTCTTTATGGAGTAGACAGAAGTGACGTGCTTTTTCTATGTTCAATACACTTTTCGCATAGTGTGCGGGTTTTAATGACTTCTTCATTTGATATTAGTATACACATATGCAGCAAATACTTATTATATTATGTAAATCTAACATATGTCAATTTATTTTTGTAACAATCTATTCAAATCCCCGTGCAGGTACTATGGGAATTTTCTAGTTGCGAATTTCTAGTAGTGACTCGAAGTCTGAATCAATGCCCGGTACATGGCAATTGGCGCACCACCTATTCCATGGGACTTAAACGTAACCGGTGAAACGTGGGAGTGTGCTACACTTCTCTGCCTACCCCCTTCGGGGATTACAAGCGCGATGTTACGTTTATTTCTGTAACATAGGTTTTAGTATACAATTTCTAAATCTTTTACTGGTCCATTGCGAGGTGTTTTCAATTTGCCTTAATATATGCAAACAGTTGTATCTGGAGCGAAATATAGAACATACCAAGCCGTTAGCCATGTTTACCGCTGGCATGAATTGGTTAATATATAAAAGTCAACAAAATCCAATTAACTTTGTATTTAAACAACTTTACGAATATCCAATTATTTTTATCATCATCATCAGCAGCAGCATCATCAGCAGCAGCAGCATCATCAGCATCATCATCATCAGCATCAGCATCATCATCATCAGCATCAGCATCATCAGTTCATTCAAGTCAACTGCTGGACATATGCCGCCTCTGGGGGTTTTAGTCCATAATCCCTACAATTTGCATGCAGGTTGGGATTTATATACAGTTATATCCAAGCGTATGTACCTACTTATTATAAATGCGATTATAAAATCCTTATCAGATGACTGAGGAAGTAGCTCACGAAGGTTTGGGAATGTCTTCGGTAATGCTTTAAAATGTTCAACCCTGAACTGCTGATTCGATTTTAATAGTTACCGATTTAATATCGATTCGTGACTGAATCGTAACGCTAATATGGCGATCACGCCGATAAACGTTATTATAAATCAAGAGACGATAATGACATTTAGATGGTTCATAAGCCGAGAGCCGATTATGGGATTCTTCACGTTGAATAAAAGGACGATTTTCTGTATACGTGTGTCCACTAAGAGTGATATGCGTCTCATTCTGAGAACCAACGTGTCCAGCAGTGGTACGGTAAAAAGATAGAATATTATATATAGGTATTTTTAAATTTTGTGATAAATGAAGGTGATTGAAGAATGATTTGAGTAATACTTATTCAAATACCGCCACGTATTTATACATATTTATTTTCTGCACTTCGTTCATTGGAATTTGAAGGATTTTGTTTTGGTTAGGGTAGGGTTAAAAATCTCACAGGGAGGCTTATGTCCAGCAGTGGACTTACATGGCTAATAATGTGATATATGATCGCTCGTTACAACAAAAAAAAATACATCACGAGGAAGCCTACACTTTAGATTTCCTCATATTGATCTGCGAGGGTTATGAAGTCTTCCCAATACGCACTTGGTTAACATAGCTGCAGCCTCATCTTTCTCATTTTGAGAGAAGTGCCGTAATTATGACGACATGAAGATAATTTGGAGTTTTTCTCGTATTTTCGATGAGTAGACCAGTATTGTATTCGGCCCTCGGTCTATAATGGATTATTCACATTATTATGTCGATTACATGGACGATTTTGTTAATTTTGATAAAAAACGCTTTAATTATGCTAACCAAAAGTACCTGGAAGGTTGAGAAGAAAAAATGAATTTTTAATGTTAATTGACACAAACTGTAATATTAATATGAGTTGTATACAAAACAGTATCTCGAAAGATTAGCAAGCTCCAGTAGAAGTGGCTGATCACATCTGCTGCAGAACTGATAAATGTTGGAGTAGACGTGTTCTGGAGTGAAAACCATCCCTCGGAAAACGTATCTCCGTGATGTGACCTGAAGTGGTTGAAAACGAAGAGCTCAAAATACAACTGAGTGTCATGCTACAGGAAAGGCCTGTATTTATTAATGAACCTGAAGAGGCTTATGATGATGCTAGTGACGATATTAATACTTAAAAACTATCTCTTGGTTACGCACCAGATCTCTTCATTAAAGAAATACCAAATATGATGAATACAACAATAGGAAATTGGGGTTCAAATCAAAATAAAAAAACCCTGGGTTCAAATCCCGGGTCGGGTACTATTGGATTTTTCCCGTGACTCGGAGTCTGAATCTGGGCCCGATGTATGGCAATAGGTTCAACACCTACTTCATGGGACTTAAACGTAACTAGTGAAACGTGCGAGTGTACTACACTCCTCTGCAAACCCCTTCGAGGATTACAGGCGTGATTAGGCGTTTTTTTCAAAAATAGGATACGTGGCAAAGCTCATATGTACTTAATAACAATAATGATAAAACACTATAATCAGAAACTTGAGAACTAGATTCGTACAGAGCTACAAGACGCTATAAATTCTCGCTGTTGATATTTTACTTGAAAATTAATAGGGAGTCTTTTTAATAGGTTCTTTTCTATCAAAACACAATCACTGTGGTCTTTAAAACATTGCTGCCATTAAATATACTAGCAACAGTATGACAAAAAAGACGATTGATCGCTATATGCGAGAAAAATTCCAAAGGGTCGTCAACTCGTAATCAAACCAACCCACCATCTTGACGGACCAAATTATCGAACATCAATTCACACACGCAATCATTCGTTATAAAAATAATTGTAGACTCATATTCCGCCGATCTCGATATCTCAGAGGCCTGCCTACTATTAAAATCGAATTACTACCGACCAGACTATTAGATCTTCTTCCCCACTCTCTCTTGGAATAAAATTCACAGCGCACGCAGAAATGAAGAACGTGTACGGAGTTCTTTCTATATTGGCTATTTTAGTTGTAAATTACATCACAAGATGGCGTTAGTACAAGATGCGCGGGAGTGGCTCGTTGATTGTGAGATTAGTAGCGACATCTATTGAGGAGTAGACACAGATTAATTATTAATGATCCAGTTTTATCTTTATATTCCCTTTAATAATGTAACCAGTTTCCTGGGTCTTATAATGGTTATGAAATATGGCTATTAAAGGGTGATGTACAGAAGATAAACATACAACATTTAAAATTATTACTGTCTTAAATAAAATAAGAAACACAAGGTATGGTGCAAATGTTGAACTATGTAGAAGGTGAGGAATATTAACATCAGTTATACCTTTTATTATTAATACATGTTTAATTAATCTAGCAGCTACTTCACCACAGTATACTTTGCATTTGCGTTTTTACAAAGATACGATCAACTGCTAATTAATTAATCACATATATCATAAATAAATTATGATAATAATGGTCATTATCATAAATAACAAGGTTTCCCTGAACACAATTCTGTCTTAGTAGAAATTTGATACAATATACAGAGCTCCGAAGTTTTATTGATGTCTTTAATAGACCATATGTCTAAGAAATTTCACGAAAAAATTTTTGTAGTACAGTATAAATACGTTATATAAATGATTTATGTATAAATTAGAATCACCTCATATCAAGTAACCAGATAATCAAACAAGCAACGAGGAAGTAAATGTTTAAGATCCATCAATTGGCAAAGGTGAGATATGTTACAGATGTCATTTGGTTATTTCTTACCTATTAACATATCTGTTTGCAAAATTTGACAAAAAATCCCAAACAATAGTACCTAAAATAAACGAGGAAAGAAATTTAATGATAAAAGGAGCAAAAGTAATGGAAAAAATCATTAGTAACGACACAATTAAACAACGTTCAAGAGAACTCGCGGTATGCTACGGTTACATGCCTCCGCTTTTGTCTCTTTCTCTCTCAACCTTTTTATCAATCCACTGTTGAAACAGAAGTTTTCTCTAAAATCAGAGGGTTAAGGCCATTGTCTGCCACGCTGACCAAGTGCGGGTTGTCAGACTTCAGGTCGTCTCCACTTAATGGATTCGTAAATTCAAATATTTATTAACGACTTCCGTTTAATATTAAAAGTCGTATTATACCATATTTAGCGTTAGTATTTTCCTTTATATGGAAATTTAATAAAAGTAATTATTTTTTAAATGATATGAGTATTTTACAGCGGAAATTATTTGGATAAAACATAGGCCATTTCTCATTAGCCCATTTTAACATCACTCAGTTATTGAACCATCCATTTTTATTCTTCCATTATCTCATTAATTGAATCGCTTTTAATAATTCATGTTTGCGAATATCTCATATACAGTGTCTTCTTTATTTTTCTGATGTTTCATTTAATTAATGCCATTATCTAAACCAACCAATATGTCGTTACATGCAGTCTTAACCGCGTTAATAATGTAAACACCATTCCGTTAACTGTACCAATCGTCCCATCAGTGTGACATGTTATTAATGTGCCAATGACTCTCATCACGTCCTCAGATCGTGCATGACTCATACTGTAATTTGAGAATTTTAAACGAATATCATCTGCTCCCACGTTTGGAGCTATAAAGATAATTTTAATACAAAGCCGGAGCACGCGCGGCAATCGCGAACTCGAGTCATGACGAGATAAAAATCGTATGCGCTCGCGCAGAACGGGTTTCTTTTCATTATCAGTTCGATCGAGTAGGCGTGGTCTGTGCCCTTCTCTTTGGTATACCCGTCTCGCTCGTGCTCTACTCTTTTCATTGGTTAGACAGAGATGGAATGTTTTCACGCTTGATCGATTCGATTGATGGTTCGAGTCGTATGTATGATTGTATGTCGGTATATAATTTTCTCGGAAGCTTCAACTGGACGACGTCTAGTTTTCGAATGCTGGATCTTGTTTAACAAGTTAACAAGCGAACATGTTGTTATGTGAATGCGTAGTGTTTGTTTCCAATTAGGATGCTGTTTGTGTGTCTAAATGCACACTATTGTGTTCAAATCAAATATATACATTGCATTTTATTTACTTACGAAATGTATAGGTTTCAACAAACTGACATGTTGATAAATGGTAATGTGATGTCTCTGTAAAATTGAAAAATATTGTGATAAGATTTATCTCTTTAACATTATTATTTAATAAATCTCTCTCTCTCCTAATCATTATTACTCCCATCTGATTAAAGGTATGCTTTCCGTATCTTTTATCTCCGTATCTTCCGATATGAAATCTCATAGTACGACTCAAATATTCAAATTGGGTTCTTCTCATTATAATTTGATATTGCAATACTCTTTTTTATTTTGTCTTGCTACATAACTCGTACTTTTAGGGCTCTACATCTGGTCTGATTACATTAATCCAATCCACATCCAAATTTTTTCTCGAATCGGAGAATCAGAGAATTCGTGGAATATTGGAAAATTCATAATAAAACTGATGAAATTTATACAAACACGTGTGGCTCTACATAGAGACGTAAAATATCAAAAAAGAAACATTCAAAAGCTTCTAAAAGCTCAAACCGAGAACGTAACGACTTCTATTGCAAATGTAG
>DWJK01006552.1:0-10390 GCA_018248815.1 Croniades pieria auraria | reverse complement strand
CGATGGCGCTCATTGGGGGAGGCCTATATCCAGCAGTGGACTGAGATAGGCTGATGATGATGATGATGATGATGATGATGATGATGATGATGATGATATAAATTCGCTCAATTCTACGCAGATTGTGCCTAAACGTATTAAAAATAAAAGGCCAATTATTATTCCCGACTAATTCATTGGACATAACATTTAATAGTCCTACAAGTGACATTAATTTACTTTAGTAACACGTGTATACTATATTGTTCTTTAGCGGTATAGACATAAGTGTTAATTTCAATTCCGGGGTAGAAAAAGCGCATTCATATGCAGTTCGGTATTATCACGCCCCGTTACCCGTGACCTGGTTTATATTGAACAACTACCGTATAGTGTTGTGCCCTACAAAATATTTGGCTTTTTATCCAGAAATTTATAGATTTATATCACAAGAAAATCTATGGTTCATCTACACTATTATGGTTCTTGTTAATAATATATGTTAATGTAAGCATATGATGTTTGTTCAGCATTTATCGCTCTCTTCAGGCAAGTCAGGTCGGTAAGGATAAAGGTATTTGAAGGTCGACACTGTGCCGAAAAATAATGAAATGCAACGAAAAGTAATAAAAACCAAAACGATCCCAAAACCCTTGAGGAAGAAAACTATGTGTCACTATAAGGTTATTAGGCTAATATTAATATTACCATCCTGATATCGTTCAATAGCTACGTGTTCTAACTCAGTGACTGTTACAACATCTCTAACAATAATGATCTCGTTGCAAAATTCTTATCAATAATAAAGAAACCTTACGGAACATTATATAGAAATCTTTAAGTAAAATAACGGTGAAATGACCTACATACCGGAGAATGTATGCATTTTCCTGTTCTCTTATTGTCATAATTTATGGCACGGAAGGACAATTCTCAAGGCGTGTTCTAAACCAAGACACAGAGTGTCATAAAGAGAACATAAAGTTTGTAGCAAAAAACACAGATGATTCCGTCGTTAAACTTGTCCCAAAAGTCCTTTTATGTGACTACTTTGTATGAACATGATAGTGGAAAAAAGGCATATATTCGGCTTTATTACCGGCTTGACGACGATGCAAAAATACAGGATCGTTCAAACCAAATACTTGCATTATCTTTTCTGTGCAATATTAACCTATTAATAGCGTAGGACACTTTCCAGCTAGGTGGAGCGACGATATACGCAAAGTAGCTGGCAGTGGTTGGATGCGACGAGCTGAAGATCGAGCTCAGTGGCGTGCCATTGGAGAGGCCTATATCCAGCAGTGGACGGGAGCAGGCTGATGATGATGATGAAGTAAGCTAGGCTTCACGGACCTGAATTTTTAATAGTTTGCAGTTAAAGGATCCTTTTGATTTAAAGGACTTACCTACCTACCTACCTTACAACTTACCTAGCTACCACCTAATGTAATGAATAATGGAGCCTTAAACCTTGTCTTAGAATTATTTCGAGAAAGCATATGATTGACCAAAACGAAAAATAACACCAGGAATATAAAGATTGGGAGGAAACAAAAAGGCGTTCTTAAACTTACTTTTTAATATCAAACAGTTACTCTAATCGCTTAAATCAGTCTAAATACATTAAGTACGTTTTGTTAGTTCGCTTATAACATTGGAAATACAGATTTGCCTCTGCATTTTGTTAATCGTAATTTTTTTTAAACAGACAAAAAAATTTTTCAGAAAACCTCGACAACTGGCCATTTATTCAAACATTTCTGTAACTTTATCCCAAATATCAACAGAAGTTTCATACAAATAATAATAATAAATAATAATAATCGACCCACTTGTCATTCCACTGTTGGAATATGGGTCTCCCCTTATATTGAGAGGGTTAAGGCCATAGTCTGCCACGCTGGCCAAGTGCGAGTTTCATACAACTCAACTTTTAATTTAAAACGCAATACACAAATAGGTTAAATGGAACGTTAATACTTTATTGCGTTCTTGAGATGTAAAAAATAAGATGTTCAACCCAACAAGAACTGCGTTTAATTAATTTAAATAAAAATCCCAGCTATAAATGGCCAGTTATAAATGGTTTTATAATATAAAATGTGAATGTTCAGCTTCCATTCCATCCCTTTCACTGCATTAATTGAATAGGACTTCGTTATTATATTAATTTATAAATTTCTGCAGAAAATATGTTTTGAACGCAAATTAAAGGCTACTCGATAAATATACGAAAAATACTGCTAACTAAACCATTGTTAAATTAAGCGGTTACTATTAATACTGTGGGTTAATTTAGATGAATTTATTAAAACAATAGGTGCCTCTAAACGATTATTACCATAAAGCTTTTCGTCAAACCTACTTTTACATAACAAAAATTATCTCCGCCGTAATGTTGCTGAAATCCTCGGGAGCTTAGGACGGGTCTCGGATAAGTCCGAAATTAGTGGGACTATCCCGGAAAAACACGTGACAGCCGGTACATATAATAACTATCATATATTGTATTAATCGATTACTTATTAAGTACGTGTTAGTTTTTATCATTAAAATTTTAAATACGAACTGATCGTATTTTACAATCCCAATTCATCTATTATAAGGGCCAAATACGTTTTAATTTATTGTAAAATACAATTTGACCAACAAATACCCTCTAAAAACACTTTGCGGTAATTTATTCCATTGGCAACACCAATTTTAAACACGTTCGCGGTCATTCTAAATAAGTTATCAAAGTTTAAATTTCCACGTAAAAAAGATAATCGATCATTTATTGACCAATTATCTTTTTTATCTTCAGTTCGTTTTGTTCGCGTCTGTTTACTGGTTGTGTTAATTGTTCATGCGTGTGAGAAATATATTTCAGTACAGACCACACTTCACTTCCTTGTACCAGTTTTGATGTTTGTAAATTATATTTATTACTTTTGTCGATTTCAATATACAACTAATATATTTTAACAAAAATGTGGCAAAAAAGTAAATATATTAATAGAACATAAATATAACATCATACGCGGGAACTTCTATGGTTGTAACAAGAAAACTTTGGGAGTGTATTCCTCTGCTTACCACTTTGGTGATTACAGGCGTGATGTTACGTAATAAAAAATATGCGTGTACAAGTATGCCAATGTTATTGTGACGCATTAGCTGATTTATACATATAAAAATGTGTTATTTGGTAGATTTTCTATATTCAGCAAATAAATTCCAATATCCTATGGAATAAGTCGATATGCTAAAACTAAAGTAATACTAGAAAGTGTTGTAGGAGGTCATAGCTTCTCTTGCAACGTCCTTCGCAGTTCCTCTGTGGCTTTTGAGAGGTCCTTGTCGTGGTGTCTCTGCTTCTCTCCTCCGCATTCGTCCAGATAATCCTTTGGTGGTTCCGCCGGATACTTGCTCCCGAACTTGGGACGAGGAATCCTGACACGCTTCACGTCATCCAACCAGCTCTCCATAGTTTTGAATGTTAAACTATCACGTGCAGTCGACCAGGAAACTCAACCTGGAAACGACAATTATTACAAATTTAATAAAAAATTGTGACGAAATTTTTCAAAGATAGAAAATCCTTGTACGAAATAGAAATTTGAGGTCGTGCGTGAAATATAATGTCGTAATTTTGATGTCGGCATAAGACTAATAAACTACCAAACAAGAACGTCTTAAATATAGAGTTTTTGTAGCATTTATTCTTAGAAAGTAGGTACCTACGGCAAAATTAAGAAATTTGTTCCTAAGTCGGGTCACATACGTTGCAAAGTAAGTATTCTTGGTAAAAACATGACATTTTGTATAATAATATTAGTTAATAAGCTATTTAATATCTCATTAGACTGTAACATAATTTATATCTCATTATGTTTGCGTCATGCAAATGGCAACACTGAAACACTAGTTCGGTTAACGCAGCAGCGTTGGGTAAGATAGGACGCTGGACGGCGGGCAATTGGGAAATCACTTACAATACCACTAAAATAAACGCGGTAATTTCACGTACTGTATGTTACCGCGCGTATAGAACTATTGCCAATGCCCGGTTGCGATGAACTGACAATAAAACTGTCCAATTGTCCCAGTAACATTGTTTATATGACGTCGCAAGGAACGGACCTCGTTAGCGGGTTACGATAATTGCGCAGTGAAGTTTCCATTCTATAGATTGCGAATTTGCCAACATCCATTTATTGTACATTACAACCATAGATATTTTATTTATGATCGACACTAGAATAGATTGGACATTTTAAAATATATCTTTCGTATTTAGCTCCTCGGTATTCGACGGATGAGTTTTAATGAGGACATCGTAAATTGCTATCTATAAAAGATGGAAGTTTTTGAAGATTTGCAATTTTCAATAGACAGATCCGTGTATGGTCTGAAATAATAGGCGTAAAGTGGGTCTCGCATGCCTGCAACGACGATGCATATGCTAATGTTAAAATATCAACAGCGATCGATAAACGACCGGCCGATGCGCTCGCGCACAGCAGACATTAAAACAAAGATTTTTAATGCACGATTGCCTTTCTCCAGCGAAAGTGTGGCTGAACACAGTTCCACAAATCCACTTGACGCTTTCGAACATTAAAATCCGAGCAATCGAGTCGAAACATGAAATGTTATTGCTATCGTGTATTTTCTATGAAGTGAAGTGCGAAACACTGCGTTTGTATAAATTTATTCACGTATGACTAACACTGACCGCGCGCAATGGACAACTGGCGTAATGTCGTAATCTGCGGGAAAGTTGACTGTTAGGAGTAAATGACAGTTTATGGCGTACTGGTTTAGTTAGTGGCTAGCGTGGCCGTGCGTGACTCACGGATCGTGGGTAGGTACTGCGCCACGAGACAAAGATCTAACAAAAAGCACGACATAAAACAATACATCGTAAAAATAGAACTGAGAACCCGCATTATTGTATATTTGATCATTTGTATCAAATAGACAACGTTAGATATAACTGAGGTTCAAACTGTTTTCACACACCACTTTGAAAGACTTCAGATATTAGTCTTACTAACTATAAGATTTTTATCGCGCAATAAAATGTTTGTTCGAGCGAAAGAAGAGTCGTTAACACCTCCGTAAAGACCCGAAGTGTGGTGCCTTTCTCTTGGAATATCGCTGTTGGAGGTCCTCAACTCGTCGACAATATTATCCTCAAGTCGTGTGTTGTCTTCACATGTCAGCACTTTCAATTGTAATTAACATATTCAATTGTAACGACCACGGACGAAGACGAACGGAAATACGGAAACAATAGCCTTTCATTAAAATACGTAAAAGAAATTATGTATAACCCGCGTATGTTTATTCTGTTTGCTCATTCACTTTACAACTCCATATTATTATTGTTAGAATTGTGATAGCAAAAGCAATGATTGGAATTCTTTCTTGTTTAAATACGATTGGATTGGATTTTACTAGTTAATTAAGAGTTCGTACGTTATCAACACGTTCGTGGGGTACCTTTGGGGATTTTTCTAATTGAATAAGTCCTAAGGTTTCGTTATGAGACAGAAATTAATTTAATTCCAATGCCACTAATTCTTTGTAATGAGCGTGTAACAGGTGTTACCCATTTAAATCTCTTAGTACTTACTAAACATAATGAATGTTTTCATTTGAATATGATTATATATAGAATAATCGTGATTTCTGTACGTATCGTCACTTTTTCCCGCTGTCATTGTTTAACCACAATCGTCATTACAGGATAATTGTGGTTCTCTAACCTCAAGGTCTCTTTGTTAACTACATAAACATAGCATTTAAAACCGCTTGGAACCGGACAATCGTATTGAACTAAATGAGAAAGATCAAAAAGAATTAGTATTTTTCTGATAAGACACGCTAAAGTAAGTGACTTTGTAAGTTTTATATAGTTTTATATTAACATATGTACATAATGGCGAATGATGTATCAGTGTGAAGATATTATTGTGACTGATAATAATTGAAGTCGTTCCGCTCAAGGGGAGCGCAGGCTTGCCGGAAGCGTGGAGAGCGTCGCGTGCGTCGCCCACCTCTGGGTAGGGCTGTAATTCATTTGTTCGTGCATATCTTTTTTACGCCTACAATACTGATCTCACAGGGGATAAAATAAATAATCCGTTTCATTATAAGTGGCTAGGGATTTTTTTTTAATTTCCAATTAATAAGTATTCGACACTTTCTCTAATCTAAAAGTTTTACATTTTAATACAAAAAACGTGACATCACGCCTGTAATCCCCGAAGGGGTAGACAAAGGAGTGTGGTACACCCGCACATTTCACCAGTTACGTTTAAGTCCCATGTAATAGTTGGTGAGTCTATTGCCATACACCGGGCGCAGATCCAAACATCTAGGGACTACTAGAAATTCTGAATTAGCAAAATCCAATAGTACCTGACCCGGGATTTGAACTCAGGGTCTTTCGATCGCCAGTCGCGCTTGCAACCACTCGACCAACGAGGCAGTCAAAAAATTTTTCAAGTCCTGTCATAACTTTTTCTGCATAACATTTCCTAAAACGTCAACCATGATTCTTCTTTACACAAACCGTAAAATACAATACACGTAATATTTTATTTTTAATTGAGACCAAATAATTAACATAACAATGCATTAACGGCAGGTAATTAACTGTCGGCTTGCTATTAAAATGCGGGTATCCGAACACCAGCCCTGGGTTGCCATTATAACAGCGAATGGTAATAATGGAAAGCAAATATATCTTGACGATTTATTCATACTGTCTCCTTTCTTCAATGAATAAATGTAATGCGAGCATTTCACATTATATGCCGCGCGTATCAACAACAGATTTGAATTGGAAAGAGCTGCTATAAATTAAAAATTTTAATTGTCTCTGCAACTAATGGGAAGAACGATCTGCGAAAGGCTGCTGCAGAAGCTGGATGCGACAAGCCGAGGACAGGGCGCGATGGCGCTCATTTGGGGGATGCCTATGTCCAGCAGTGGACTGAGATAGGCTGATGATGATGATCTACAACTAATGTGATGGTAAAAGCAAAGTGACATCAGTGAGCGAAGAGCTGAGAATCCAACATAGTGACGTGCTATTGGAAAACGTATGTCGAGCAGTGGACGGCAACGGGCTGACGATGACGATGATAATGATAAATGTGACGTTCACATGAACAAAGTGGTTTTTTTACATGGAAAATTATCAAACAAAAAAAAAACAAATTAACCGCTGCTTTCAATGGACATTTGCTGCAAGTCGATTAAAGAAAATTGTAGAACTTAGAACGATTAGCGTCGATTATTCCATTTATATGAATGTTCATGAGATGATTTGTTCTTACTGATTTATACGAGGACTGTAAAAACAGAAGTTTTGTTCTACTTTGGTACTGTTGGTATAAGTTGGCATGATCACAATTATGATTTATCTGAATTTAAAAAAGGCTCGACGAGAGCCTGAGATGTGGTAACCGAACGACTGATAAACTATTTCTATATCAATTAATATGTGCTTCATTATCATCAGCCTGCTCCGTCCACTGCTGGACATAGGCCTCTCCAATGGCACGCCACTGAACTCGATCTTCTGCTCTTCGCATCCGACCACTGCCAGCCACTTTGCGTATATCGTCACTCCACCTAGCTGGAAGGCGTCCCACGCTACGTTTGCCAAGTCGCGGTCTCTACTCCAGAACACGTGAAAAAAAAACTATATACTTATATGGTTTTTATTATTTGCAGCTCAACTCATAATAAGTGTCGTTACTATTAAATAAATGCATATCTGTGTTCCAATTTCACTTATGATTATATTTTCATGTTTAAATAGATAGCAAGATTAAAAATCATTCGACGATTATTTTAATGTTCGGGCCCTGATTGCAGTATTGCATACTTTAAATATACTTAGTCCAACAATATTATTACGTTTATTTTTTCGGCTATTGAACTGTATAGAAAAAACATACGTGAATTAAACCGATAGATAATTTAATCCTATGTATAAATACTCACGAATCGTTTCATAATAAAATACTACAATTTAATGTTGTAAATATGCAAAAATGTGTAATAATGCTAAATATAATACACTCTTCTGCCTACCCATTCAGAGAAATACTGACGTGATGTTGTGTTGTTAAAGACCGTGAACGACAAAGCACGTCCGCAATAAGATTTTAAACGTTTTAGATGACGGTAAAGCAATTGGAGATATGATAAAAAATGGAAAGTAGGGAGCTCTCACGAAGCTCAACATTTAAATTCAAAGTTACAGCGATACGGCTATACAGCTGCCTATACACGTATTTAGAACCGGATGAATAACGGTAAATGTTATAGCAATGATCCTTTCAAATTAAAAATTTGAAAAAACGTCACTTTTTCCCTGATTAGTAAGAAGTGTATATCCTACATCTTCTGTACATATAATAAAACTGTAACTGATCGCTGTCTGTACATAGCAAATATATTTAAAAATTCATAATGCGGTGCCTTTATATACGCAAGAGAACCCAAAACAATGTTTTTTCATTTTGTCTGTTTGTACACGCTAATCTCAGAAACGTCTTATCCGACTTTAATGCAGTTTTCAGGATTATATTGTGATGGGCTTCACTTAACATTTGGTATTTTTTATGTAAATTGGTTAGCAAATAAAGAAGTTATTTCAATATATTTTTTCAAAACTAACGAAATCTACGCGTACGAAGTCGCGGGACATATATTTTACTATATTTGCTCTTGGTCATGTGATCACGTGATGTTCTTAAAATAGTTTTTTAACAGATTGTTCTCTAATTAACGTGGGTGAAACCGCGGGGCACAGCTTGTTGTTAAATATAATTTGCTATCCGAGAAATCGTTATTTATATTCCTGGTAACAAGCGTATATGCTAGGTTATTAAGTGATATGGTTTCGACGATCACGGAGAGAGCGAATTTAACCGGTCATAAATAGCAGGAGATGCGCATCTAAGTGGTGCAGAAGCTCACGACTCAGTGCTGGTGGTGCAGGTAATGGCACGGTGATAGTTCCCAGGCAGGCTGTTCCGGGGTCACAGTGTCGACTCTGTCGTACGTTCAAAACGACTGTATTGACGTATGGAGACTGTCTCTGTGCCGATTTATCTGATCAAATTATAGAGGAATCTGACGCTAATTATGTTTAGTCGAATAATTAGAGATAATATAATAAATATAAGCGATATGTGTAGACAAAGTAAGACATAGTTAGTTAACAAATTGTTACATACATACATGTATCGTACATGTTTATGTATGTATATGTAACAAGAAATGGTACAAAGTATTCGCTTAACGACCACTGCTTTATACTAATAATATGACAGTGATTGGGCCATAAAGAAAGTTAGTATACAAATAATATCCAGCATCGTAGGCGATGCGAGAAGTCATGCTCTGCGATGACCAACCCGCATGCCTGACCTTGCAATATAGGCTTAAAACCTCCCAGACAAGACGGCAGTGGACTGAGATAGGCTGTTGATCTGAAAATTAGTTTTTTTTTTAAATATTTAATCCTCTCATTCTGAAAAGAGATCAAAAGATAAGGAGGAGATCAAAGGATGGAAAAATATCTGAAAAGTGCAAGTTGCGTAAAAAAGGGCACAACAGAAGATATGCATCTGTGAGTAAGTGGCGCAGGAGTCCATGAGTCAGCGGCGGCGCAGCCAGTAATGGCGCAGTGATAGTTCCCAGGCGATCGGTTCCGGGGTCACCGTGTCGCCGCCGCCGTGCATTGGATAATGACAATAATGATTAATGTATCTTTAACATTTTATTGGCCTCCGCTTTACAAACACAAGCAGTACTATATTATTTGTTTTTGTAGTAAGTGTGAAATGACCTTTTTAAGGTATAATAAAAAAACAAGGTAAAATACTTACAAATAAAAAATTAAGAAGGTAAAGTGACCAATTAAATATTTAAGGTATAGTGACAAATAAAAAATTGGGTTAACAAATGTGAAATGAGGTAAAGAAAAAAATTAAAAAATATTATATGATAAAGTGGCTGGCAGTGAGAGGTGAAGATCGAGCGCAGTGGCGTGCCATTGGAGATGTCTATGTCCAGCAGTGGACGGGAGTAGGCAGATGATGATGATATGATTAAGAATAACAAAGTGAAGTGAACTAACAATTAAAATCATAAATATTATATAATATTTATGGTTATGCAACTATTTCCCATCGAAAAACAAAACAAAGTAATAATAATAATCGACACATTTGTCATTCCACTGTTGGAATATGGGTCTCCTCCTTGAGAGGGTTAAGGCTTTAGAAAAAAAAAATTCTAAGGTGTGTGAAGTCCGACAACCCGCACTTGGCCAGCGTGGCGGACTACGGCCTTAACCCTCTCAATATGAGAGGAGACCCATATTCCAACAGTG
>DWJK01006551.1:0-10391 GCA_018248815.1 Croniades pieria auraria | reverse complement strand
GTGAAACGTGGGAATGTTCTACACTCCTCTGCCTACCTCTTTGGGGATAACAGGCGTGATGTTACGTTTGTTACGTTTATATAATTGATGATCGTGTAAGTGCAAAGAATGCAAGAGATAGAGGGAAAGTAATAATTGATATTGGCTGCGAGATATTTCCACATGTACACACTAATCGGTTAGTTAATCTATAGTAATTGACGCTCGCTGGGAAAACCGTAAATGGCTATTGACGCTGCCAATAAACTGCCGCAATTAATACTTCTATCGATCCCCACTTATAAGAACCTATTTGTCGAATTTTTTGTTATATTTTCAATGATCTCAGTAAAATATTACATTTGCCTGGTGCCTGTAGTGCGAATGTTTAGTTATCAAGGGTGAACACTTCTTTCTCGACGGCAATAATTTTAATAATAATGTCTTGGGTACCTTTCAAATGGGTACTTGACCCCAAGCAAAGGTAGAGCTTTTAGTTCGGTAACCAGATAAAATTATATGTATGTATAAATGTACATAGGTCATATTACACCTTGATGTGATTTGGATAATAATTCGCTAAACAATATACGGATGAACCAAAACTCGACCGTTTGCAGACCGTCAAACAAAGAAAAGTTGCCTTCTTTTATGAGACACGACAAATACGAGTTGCTGCAACTAATTCTGATGGGAAAAGTCGCTGGCAAACGAAGGGTGGGCCGAAGAGAGAAATCCTGGTTACCAAACATTAGAGAGTGGATAGGGAGGGCAGAAGCTGCCCAACTATTTCACCTTATGCTACCGAGGAAAGTTTGTGGAACTAACAGCCAACCTCCGCTACTCGGGGAGTCGCTTTAAGAAGAAGCAGAAACAATATACTGTTCATCTTTGGATGACCATTACCTAATCAATATTTATACATATAATCATATATCATATGCACCTTCACTCAATCATATGCACTCAATATTCATATGCACCGTCTCAAACTGGGTGTCCAGTTCTAATGACCATATAAAGTCATGAAAATTGTAATCTTGTTTTAATAATGCTACACAGCGTGTGATTTAAAATTTTTGAAAGTATACTTAGACGATATTTTTAATATCTCATTATATCGAACTTGGGGCCAACAAGAACAGCGTTACGTCTTAGAACGTAAATAAGTCTGGCATTTGAGCACTTCGCCTAGTATTTTACGTGCATTGGCAAATACTTAGGTACAATGCGACAATAAACCCTGCGAATTCCCGAACGCAGTAAATAAGGTCACAAACTAACGTAAATTAAACTTTATAGCTTCCAAGAAACGGTCCGATTTCGTTCGCAAGTGACTTCCAACATAAGCTTGCAGCGATGCCAAGGCGGCAATGGCGACTCACGATTTGAAAACAGATTTATGATCGGCCACGATAACGGGCTCGCGATAAAAATTTTGCCATTCCTAGGAAACATGTATTACACATGCACGTATGTGTAATGCCTCTATGTACCTACATATGTTGTTATGTACTTAATATATACATTACTCAAACTACCTGTTACAGAACAAAACATAACAAAGATGTCTTGTATATTTCATCCGAAGTCCCTTTTAGATCAAATTTTAATAAGAAGCAATTCACGGCGATTTACTATTATACTACCACGCCAGCTCATGAGCAGGCAGAAAATCATTACAGTAAATCCCATTTACACAGCCATATAATTTTCTTAGTACGTGTACAGGAAGAATACACTAAAAATGTCACTGCGATTTATATCATTCATCGGTCTCCAGCGATAATGCCTCTGTTGTTATGTTAGCATCATTTTGAACGTGGTAGAGAAAATACCAGATACCACATATTTCAACTCAGTAGTAGTCAAAGCTAGCACGACTATTTTATGTAGAGCTCGAGAGTCAGAGATGTTACTCAAATCAAATGATCGACTTATATATCCGCTACTCCATAACAGATGTTAATGTGCTAATAGTTATTAAGACGAGTTATTTATGTGAATAGATTGAGACGAATTACGTTATATTGAGAACATTTATTTAGTTTTTATACATTTACAAGATAGTTATTATAAATTGTTCGTATAATATATTATAAGCTTTATTTTAATTGTAATGACTATCATAAAATAAGTATCATTATTATTATTATCATCAAGCCAGAACCATTTGGCACTGAATATCTCCATTCTTATATACATATATGACGTGCTTCTCTACATTAAACATTCTCTACATACACTCCCACCGGTTTCTAAACCTTCTGATTTTCGTACTAATGAGGCAAAATTTACAGTTATTTTACAGTAGGTAGCGATATAAAGTAAAGGCTAGTTAGGTGACACAAAACGTGTCCCTCGATGTCCCGATTCGTTCAAAACACACGAAACTCGTGAAGATTCAGGTTTTAATTGCTCACGTCATATAACTTCATGATCACGACTCGAGCTGCCTCAAAGATATATGCACGAATGTTTTCATAATAACGATATATTTATAAATGAATATTGACACAGATTCGTTCAACCTCTATATTTTTTCACTGTTCAAAAAGGTTTAAACTTAACCTGCCCAACAGTCGCATAGGTCTCATCACATTCATTTCTTGTGCAGGTACCTATATTAGTGATAATTTCTATCCAAAAACGTATGTATATATTTTCGTAAACTTTTAATTGACGCTTAGCATTTCGAGTCTAGATTCCAAGTGTGAAGTAGACCAGCTAAGGCAGTTGCTGCTATATTCGAGATATTTTTTATTTTTAAAATATAAAATTGCTCGTCGTGGGCTTCTTATTGTAATAATTATGATCGGTAGAGACGATTCCTAATGTTTATTTTTATTGGAAAATTTCTCAAACGAACTGCAGTAATTATTTAAATACAATTCAGATACAATTATTAATATTTAAATAACCAAATTTGAATTAAAATAATTAGTACGTACAACATAATATAAACTGGTAATCATTATATCTATAGTAAACTGAAAATTTTCTTATTACTTTTATTATATACTCTCAAAATTAACATTTACTACGTAAATATGAATATGCAAGTAACACAACTTGTAAAAATAAAGTAAAACTAAAGTAAAAAAGTAATTTATGACATACTTAAAGTAACATCACCTGGACATTACAACTTTACACATTATTCGCTCCTTTAATTAATAACATGAAAATGACATGAATAAAATTATTTTGTTAAGTACTGTATGTACAAAATAATAAAATTAAATACGTAATTTAAAAATTTGTTGTGGCATAATAAGTAGTTATGAGTTTTTATATACTTACAGAAAATCACCATACTTTCTAAGAATAGACGCACATGTTCAGTTAACATAATGTCTAAGGTATTACAATGGATACAATAACAACCTTATGATACGTATCTTTCGGAACACCACAGAAATGTCCTAACAGCACTTCTTTATGAAGAATCGAGTTGAGAGTGTGACAGTCATTTTTAATTAAGCTATAACATACGTAGGTTTTAAATAACACACTCGTTTATTCATAAAAAAATTCAAGCTGGCAAGAATACCGCCGCCATGTTGAACGGCGTGCGTACGCGCCTACGCGCCGCGACCAACGCGAAATTACAGAGCGCTCGCGAGCGCTCTCTGGCGAGTATAAAAATAAAATAAACTTAAAACAACGTCATTTTGTGCACGTGTGTGTGAGCCGGTATTTATTTATAGGCTAGTAGCTATGTAAATATAACGAACGACCAACACCGGACCGACGTTCCTTGTGGTTTGCGAAACGTCTTAATCCGCCTCCCAGCCGAACTCTTTACGGGTATGACGTGTTCCGATGATTTTACCGATGACGCTACAAGTAATCGTAGGATCAACGTAAATATTTCCGTAAAAAAGATCCCTGAAAGCTGTTTAATTTCTTAGCTACGTAAAATCTCATTTTATACGTAATGATATTTTATGAACGAAAATTATAAGAGGTACAATAACAAATATAGGTAGGTATTACATAGATACTTATATGCGTAAGTATTACTTTTCGTGCAATGAATAATTCACTCCAATAAATAATAAAAGTTATTCTGCTAAGAATTTATAATGAACGACGAAATACCGAATGAATAAATCACTCCTTTGAAAGTATGGGCGATGATGGCGATTTAACGAATTAAAATGAATATTTTATGTACGCATACATTAATTATAACCTAGCATGATTTTCCTTATTAAATAAAGGCAAGGTAAATAAATATAGTTGTATTTTATAAAGCTGAGCGTAGTCGTTGGTCGGGATTAAGCCAAGCGAGATATTGCAAGGCGATATTTCAGAGCGGGCGGCCGGTCGTCGACCCGCGCCCGCCCCACGCCTCCATTCTGTACTCTAGGGCTGCCAGGATGTCATTTACGAATGCTGTTATTTTATATCACGTGATTTTAAATGACAACTCTTTACTCTTATTATTACAGGACGTTGGCAAGCAATAAACACATGCTACTGAAAGCTAAATTAAAATCATTACTTTTGGACTATCACGCTCTTAACCCGAAACATAACGGAGTGGCAAAAATAGAGACAGGTTGAGAGGCAATACGTTTTATATCCAAATCAATATGTTATAAAGATGTTTTTATATTAATTATAACATCGATAATACATACTTTGTTATTATATAATTCGATTTTTAGATTTAAAAATGTATTCGGAAACAAAATTATGCAATCAAAATGCACACCGCGTGAAATGTTTTCTACCTACGACTACCTACCTACGACGAATGTCAAGTACACTGCACTATTTAAAAGTAACTGATGTAAAACCAACATTTAATTTTCACCTTCTTGTTATTTCTTCTTAATTGAACACTAGGCTGGTAATAGTTTAAATGCACGAAGATCAATGAATAGTAGGTACTAGAATTGTGATGGGCCTCCGGATTCATTGAAGACATAGGAAGTATACGTGGCCACGTTTGTGTGTCCTCGTTGATCAACTTCGTGAAACTGAAAAAAGCAGTAATTATTCCTGCAAGTCACACTCTTTTAGTTATCTATTTGTTTGTTGTGTTCTTTTGCCGTTTACAGTTCAGCGAGTGACTAGAGATGGAGTTTAGTTAGATTTATAAATAGAAATATAAGCCATTAACAGCGCAAAATTAAAAATCAAACGAACGAAATTCAAACATTTTCAGCCGAAGTTAAAACATCTCTTGTGAAGTTCAGACCTCGGCGGGAGAGATCGCTGAAATGGAACTCTAATGTATGACCATTAGCGTTTGTGGGTTATGGTAGAGAGTATCGCGCTTGGGCCATTTATAAGGATATAACTATTCCACCGGCAGGGAAAGTTACTGTAATAAATGTTCCTATGAGGCATTTGAGAGAAGAATGGATGTCATCTTCCGAAAGATGCATATTTGCATGAGCGATTGCAGCATCTGTAAAAGTCAACACTTCCTCAACCAAAGTACAGCCGACTATTTCAACAAAACGATATAAGAGGTATCTAGATTGCAAACAGTTACTATTACTATACTTTTTTTTTAGCCCAAAGGGCAACTCCGGAAGCTAATTAGTATTTATTTACGTTTTAGGTTGTTACTATTTAACCGTTTGCTGAATTCGTAAATTTTTAAACGGTCGTCATCACTTCTCGTTCTGGCAGAATATCTCGTGTTCAATAGCGGATTAATCAAAGAGCTGATAGTGATGGTCTATTTTTAATAAACATTCCACCACAAAATAAATAAGTAAGTATTATATGTAAAATATAGCGATATAAAATTTAACAACCCTGTTGAAGCGACTCGTGTCCGCTTTTTAATTTTACCGCGCAGCTGACAGCGGCCTGTATAAACACACCCTTAGCCCTGCAGTAAATGTAAAGGTAAGCAACTGCTAAATAATTATAACATACAAGAAAAATATCTACAGCCTGAAATAGAGACATAATTCATGCTATTTTGTGCAGGTGCAACTGACGATGCGATAGAAATGCATTTTTCTTTTATTTTCCTTATATTTTTTGCTGATAACAACCAATTGTCAGCTTTTACGAATGCTGTCATCGTGGTTAAATTCACTCAATTAAAATATTTTAGGAAGCTAGATAATAATGATAACTCAAACTTCAATTTGCAAGTTTAAATAATGTAATGTAACGTGGTTAAGACAACATTTGACTTGTTAATGATACATCGTAAATTTAACTATGAATTTAGAACATAGATTTTTGTACTTAATTTATATCGCTGCATTAAAATTGTTTACAGTCGAGACAAATACATATAAATATATAATTAAGTTCTGTAAGGATTGGGATATATGGCACTTTGTGCTCTCTGCTTATCCCCGTAAAAGACCTGACGTGCCAATGTAATATAATAAAGCATACACAGAATTACATAGAGTTACTAATCTTGAATTTAAAAATAATTTTATGGTACCCAGTTACTGCATACATATCTCAATGAAGATTATTACTGAAACATTTTTCAGTATTATTCTCACTATAATTAAAAGCTAACGTTGCGATAAACTAAACGAACCGCATTAATCGTACCAACAGATTTTATCTTTCCTCGTAAATTATACACTTAACTACGAAGTAATCAGGGACTCGCCAAATGTATTTAATTGGTCATAAGATTTGAAAAATGTCTCAATCGCCACAGGTACCGAAAGAATTAAATAGATTCCATATTTCGATTAGTGTTTCAACGACAATTTATTATACTTTTATTTTTTCTTCTAAAGCCACTAAAACCAAACTGAAATAAAAAAAAAACACATTATAACCAAAACGTGTTTTGTTTCTCCGACATCTTGGTGGCAGTTGTGTTCCATGTTTTGTAAGCATCCCTTGTTCGAAAGGATCGTTTTCTTATACGTATGTAGATGGTGAGATACTGTTCCCCTTCAAGGAAGCTTCAACCCCCGCCCTACGAGACAATAAATATGTCAGTGGAAGATATTACACGACCTTAAGACGTGGGCCCCGTCTTCCTTTAAATTATTACATGGCAACTTTTCTGATGAGTTCTCTCTCTGTTACACTAAATAACTTTTCTTTTTATTGCCGCGTAGGATTAGGATGTGTTGTTGTCTTATTTTAGTACGCATACTGAGTCACTGTGTTGCTATAGCTAGCACATTGACGTTCCCAGTAGGTAAGATTCATATAGGTAGGTATGTACTGGGTGGGTCACTAGTAAATAGCTAGGATTCCTAACAGGTGGATTAATACAATTGTTGCTTAATGTGAGGTCGATCTCGCCTTAGAAACCACCTTTTTTTTGTCTTTAAATACCACTAACAGATATAATAAATCAAATTTATATTATTAATGTTAGAACTGAGACGAAAAATTATTTTTAAGTGCTTAGTCGTGTATGTATTGTACGTACCGTTATAGGTAGGTATTTAACCTAAATACAAAAATTCTAATGTTACACGTTATAAGACGCAATAAATTAACAGAAAGCTCTACATTTACTAAGGAAAACTGTAAAGACACAATGTAACCGCATTGCGCTTCTTACAAAGCAAACAAAACTGTTTCTTCGCAAAAAAATCAGGAAAAAGCGCGCCAGAGAAAAACAACTGGGGACTATAAAAGAAAGAGCAGAGTTGGCGGGAGAGCGGCTTGCTCGCTCAGCGGGCTGCCATTGGCCGGGCGCGAGCCCCCCGCGCGGCCCCCACTCCCCCGTCACCCGGCACTAACTCACTCTTCACTTGTTTTTACGGCAGCCATTTTGTGACGTTCGCTCGCGCGGCAACTCGCGCTAATCCATATCCACAACCGGTACCGCGGCGCGCTCGTGTGCGTGACCCGTCCGCACGCAACACACATGCACGCCGTCCGTAGTAGAGTGATACCATTATGTTGGCAGCGCTCTACGCGAGAACGATTCCTTGAATTCCGTTGTATAAGCTCTTTGTATTAGTGCCAAGGCCTTGTAACAAACGAGCCGAGATTATTATTATCCATTTTGATTCGCGTCATAAACGCTTGTCTTGATAAAGAATTTCTGTCTGGACTTCGAATTTAAAAAAATCATAGAGATACATGCACGTATTTAAGATGTAAGTATCTAATTCAATTCAATAGTTTTTATTAAGTCCGCAGAAATCTACCCGCTCATTATTATGCGCATTTAATATTCAACTTGTGTCATTTATAATTCATTCAATAGGCTCACCACCTATACCATGAGACTTAAACGTAACTGGTGAAACGTGGTAGTGTACTACACTCCTCTGCCTACTCCTTTGGGGATTACAGGCGTGATGTTACATTCAGAGACAAACTTTAATGATAACGATATTGAAGTTTGTTTAGTATTACACACATATTATTCAATAATTTAGAATTCACAAACTAAAGTCGCGTCAGTTGAAATAACCAGGCATATACCAAATAACCAGGATAGACTAGAATAAATATATACATATATACGAACTGGTAAATGTTAGAGTAACCATTCCATGGTGGGACGCATAACATCGGTCGCATAGCTAATCAGACGTTGGATGGTTCTACACTGTTCTGCTTACCTGCTGTTATTTTTACTAACAGAATCGTCATTAAAAATTACTATTAATAAGCCTATCTATTTACTTTGTCATTAAAATTTGTTAGAACACTTGTAACCATAACACGGGCTATATATTTATAGATGTTATAAAATCTTCACCTCGCTTTGATTTTATCATTCGTTCTATATAATACCTTTGTAATCGTTGTATTATGTCGTATAATGAGTAGGCATGTTCTGCAGTTAACTAAAGTATCGTGATTTTAGTAAAAATATCATAAAACAGGAATTTGGTTGGACCAACACCAAAAATCTTCAGAAATCACTCTAACTTATACTATAAAAATAAATGTAGACCAGTGGTGTTCAAAAACCCATATTACCAATTCTAAAAACCCATCATTCGCTCTATTGACGTAATGTAGATATGATGTAGTACCTCAGAGCTATATGTAGTAAATTGTCTACATAATTATTTACTTATCAATTTTCTGTATTTTATTAATTAACAATTACAATGTCATAATTTTTCCCTATTAATTATAACGTCGTCATATTTATAATAATTATAAAATCCTGGATGTCTCCACATACGTCTGTCTAATCGCAAAGCAGACAGGGCCTGTTCTATGGAGATCAAACGGCTGATAAACTATACGGGACTATTACTAGAAAGTTCAAGTTAAAGACACAAAATAGTAGACTCGGGGATCGAAACCAGGACTTCTCGATCAGCAGTCGATTTGCAAACACTCACCCAAGGAGATAGTCAAGTTTAAAGAGCATACTTTCTACATACAGGTATAAGAATAATTCTCCACGAAGCATCACAACCCTTCAAAGCTTCTCACGTACGTAGAAGTGTCTCTATATACTCGTACGTCTTAGATACGAGTACATTAGCACAGTCACGTATTTGTTATACACGAGGGCCGGGTAATGGGCCGCGCGGCCTATCTTTATGTCTTAATCCCTCATTAGAGTCCCTCGCCTGATAAATGTAATGTAAATAAGAGAACCCAGCATCCTCCATGAATAATCTACTTACATACGAAAAAAGTATTTATTAACCGCTAAACACTCATTCTGAGAAGAGACCCATGTGCCAACAGAGGAACGATAAAAGGGTCGAAAAAGGGCTATACGTACCCAAAAACAATAATCATTATGTGTATTTTTATTAAATATTTCGTCGATAGCTACATATGTTCATTATCAATTAAGCGTCTCACGGCGATCGGGAGCTCATGAAGAAGGACTTCGAAAATTCCCGGACCTAATCGGGCTATCCCGAACAGATATATGTATATGTAGATAAATTAATTAATACATGATGCGTACAAGTATGTAGATAATTCGTCTAATCACTGGGTAATAAATTCGTTTTGCTAAGTAATTTATTTAACATCAAATACTTAGGTTATAGGTCTGGGGAGAGCGGCGGTTAAACGGTACATTTATGGAAAATAAAACAACATCCTCGCAAAAAAAATAATCAACATCATTTACTAAAGATACATGTCCTTAATACAAAACTTGATGCCATTAAATGTACTGATTTGGCGAGATTTCGAACAAAAACGTCTATCGCAAGCTCTAAAGCTCAGATGACGGAACAATCAGTTTTACAACTACTGTTCATAGCAGTAAAAGTGAAATGGCTGTAAAGTGAATTGTTGTCCCTCAGTACATTCGTTCGCTCACTGTCGGTTTCGTTTGATACTTGCGAGGAAAGTGAACGATTTTAGCGAGTGGTACTTCTTAAAGAACTTGACGTACTTCAGGGAAGAGAAAAGTTAACTTTTAAGTACGTAACGTATATATATATATATATATATATATATATATATATATATATCTCTTCCCTTGAGGACTAAACTCATGTTGA
>DWJK01006550.1:0-10391 GCA_018248815.1 Croniades pieria auraria | reverse complement strand
ATATACAATAACTCACCCAGTATCCGAAGGGGATTTGGCTCTTGGAAGCGTTGACAACAGACCATAGACACCAGAAGAGATGGCTGGCCAGCGCGAAGGCATCCACCTCACACAGCAGCTGGTTCACCGCTTCAATAGTTGGCTCCTGTGGCTCCTTGTCTTCAGAGATGTTGGTCAGATAGTGTTTCAGGTACTCCTTGATGAATATCTCCTGGAGATTTAAGCATAGCATAGGATACATTTGTTAAATGGATTAAAATAATTATTGCCATAGATAGTGAATAAATTAGGTGTTTCAGTTTAAGCTGAATCATATATGGATAAATTGGACCAGGTACGATTAATTGTGTAGGTGTAGGAACAGTATACTTGTTTCAATGTTAAAGCAAATCAGAACCAACCTTCTGGTGAATAGTTGGGCTGTTCTCCAAGTCTTCGTAGTAGAACGGCGGTTGAGGGTTGGTATAATCGTATCCCCACTCCTGGAAGTGGTTCGCTATGTCGAATCCTCTGTAGTTGTACGCGCAGTACTCAAAGTCGATAAGGACCAGCTTCGGTTCCCCTATATCTGATATCCTGGAAGTGACGCTGTCCGACGTATTGGTGTCCTCCAGCTGCGAGAGCACCAGCGACTGCGTATGATTGTTCTCTTTATCAGACTGCGACGGCTCGTAGTAGGGCAGATCATCTTCTACTGTCGTTTGAGTCACGTCTTCTAGAAGCAGTATGTTGCCTGAAGGAAAAAGAGCAGATATGAGTCATCATGCAGAAGCGTTCATGTTGTTGTATTCGAATTGATAGTCTCGCAGATCAACATAATTAAAACGCTACTTATGAAGTTTATGAACGACAAGATAATTATTTAAGCTGATTGGCCAATTCTTTCGCCATTATGGCAACAATTAGATGTCCATTAATTAACATATGATCAATGTCACTTAAGGCCCTAAAAACCCGTTTATATTTCAGAGACATTTCTGCAAAACCATGTAATGTTAATACATACCTTCCTGCATATCATTGTGACAGAAGACAACAGGAGAATCCACAGTGGCAATAAATTTCTTTAACCATTCAATTTCCTTATCGAGATCCACAGATTTCAATCTTTTGATTATTTCCTGTTCTTCCTCATTCTGTAATAGAAAATATATTTGCATATTTATGTAGACTTAAGATGAGCTGTTGGTTCAATGGTTGCTAACCTTGACTGGTGAATTGAAAGTTGTGGACTGAACTTCCATCCAGAACAATTAATATGAAAAACATATTGGCAACTGGAACTATATGACCACTGAAGTCCATGGACATCTTTGATATTTGAGAGCGTTGAAAGTCTATCTACTGTTGATCTGACTCCATTAATTGATAATTTAGTTTTAGCATGTAACTGCCTACCACATCCTTTAAACTGAAAGAACATGTTCCCAATAATAGAAATAGATTCAGCGATGGTACTTTCAGACTAAAAACCTGAATTATTGCAAATGTAAAATCTATAGAAGACTTTTAAAAGAATATAATATAATAAGATAATAAACTTATTGTTACTGCAAGTCCCTTCCATGGCAGGTAAAGAGAAACAAGTGCCAACTTTCTCTATCCTTACAGACCTAATATGCTTCTTCTCCTTTCATAACTCTCTTCAAATACATTTTAAACAATACCTTCCCAGTAGCCTGAGAATGGAGTCTCTCCTCCTTAACCGTCTTGAGCCACTTGCCCATGGTCTTCCACAGCCAGTTGGGTTCTTTGGACAGCGGCACGTCCATGGAGTGAATAGCGGCCATCTTCTCAGCGATCTTCATAGAGAGAGCCGGTTCAGCCAGCTCTTTTGTGAGTAGGGGGCGGGCCTGGCGGTTAAAGGAATACTCTAATATATACATATGTACTTATGTTTACTAATGAAATTAATGACTTTTTAATTATATACCCGGGTATAATGTGTTTCATCATCATCGACTCTTATCATACCACTTTTCAAGTGAGATCTCCTTTCAAAATGAGACCTAAGTTAAATCCACAGTTTGCGACTCTCAGCAAGTAGAATTTGGCAGTCTTTGTAGACTTAATTTAATACAAATAGAAACACTTTTATGTCATCCACAAAGTTACACATTATCGACATAGTATCACGATGGAAAGGGCACGCACTTAGTCTTTGCCATGGGAAATTAAGCATAACGCACGATTACTGATCTTCAGTGATAGCCCCTGTTTTTTTTCTCGTGTAGTTCGGCGAAGGTGACAAAACTTAAACGTGACATAAAATATAACAGATAAAATCAAAAACAATTAACAGAAAAGCAAAACAAAATCAACAAACAATGGTAGTGCAGTACAAAAATAAACAAATGAATGCCAGAAAGAATTTAAACAGAAGAGAGAAAAAAATGCACAATTATATAGCAACGGAATAATAGATAGGCTGATCTCCGGTGAGTATTATGAATATTATAGTGATGAATGTGTGCGCGTGCGCGAGTTTCCGTGTGTGTATGTGCATGTGCGAGCGTATATGTTATTGGATTTTCTGTAGAGTTATTAAGAATAGCTTGTATTTATTTACACAAACAAAAAAATATTACTTTACTTAGAGGGTTACCTAACAAATACTCCTTCTATAGTGTACTGTACTACCCTCCTTTGCCAACCTCTTCGGGGATTACAGATGTGATTTTGCATTTCCGTTACGTAACTAACTCACCGGTATATACTCCTCTATTCTGCCTCCACTGAAAACCCCGTGCAGTTTGGGCCCGAGCCGCCTCTCCGACAGCAGGGTGAAAATGACTGACTCTGTCACTATCGCGTCCATCGCTCGCTCACCATGGACTTGCCCGTAAATTCTGAGTAGCACCTGCAAAGTATAGTAAAATATTAGTTATATTGTTGATGTGTGTGAATGTGCCTGTCCGTATGCGTGTGCGTGTCCGTGCGCGCGTGCGTGTGTTTATGTCTGTGCTTTAGTACGCTTATTACGTCATTATCATATCTACTATTGTAAAATCATCATATGCTCTGATTCATGCACCTATGATTCATCGACCCTTTTATGGTTCGGCTCTTGGACAAACATCTCCTCTCGGAATATGAAGGGTTAAGGCTATAGTCTATCTATGATTATTTAACCCTTTTTCTGCGTTAAACCGAAGTTAAAAGATCGTGGATACGCCACCAATTATCATGTTCCACCTGCTCACCTTCTTGGGCTCGTCCATACAGAATGAGCTGCAGCGCGCCAGCGAGTGCCTGGCGATGCGGGTGGCTATCGGCTCCGGGGGCTCGGTGTCTGGCGAGCTCGAGCGCGTATACCCGCCCAGCTTGCAGATATCCTCCGGGAGCGCTACGTAGTACAGGAAATTTGACAACCCACCGCTGAAACGAGACGGTTTTTGTAAAAATTTTGCAGTTCTTTTTTATGATACCATACAATGTATACAATGCAATAGATCATCAACCTATACCTAATCCTCCCCCAATAAACAACATTGTGACAGGGCGTTCATGCCCGTTATCCCCACGCTGGACATGCGGGATGAGGATCGCCACGCTGGGGTAAAACAAAGATAATAAAATGGATGAGGTAGAGAAACATACAAAAGACGGTTTATCGATACTAACTAGAAATCACGACCAGACCAGCTTTAGGTATAAATCAAGAACAGAAAGAAGCAGATAATGCAAGATCTTAAATATAAATAATACTAATGTTAATTACTTAGACATTTCTTTATAACACACATTAAGAAAATATTCTTAGTAGCCAATGTATTTTCAAAAATGTAACATCACGCCTGCAATCCCGAGGGCAAAGGAGTGTAATACACTCCCATGTTTCACCAGATACGTTTAAGCTTCATGGAATAGGTGGTGAGCCTATTGCCACACACCAGGCACAATTCCAGACTCCAAGTCACTACTAGAAATTCTAAATTAGAAAAATCCAATAGAACCCGACCCGAGATTTGTAACCAGGACCCTCCCGAGCGGCAGTCGCGCTTGCAAGGCCGTGATAAATGGGGAAGAAGCAAAACAGCTCTGTAAGGACAGGCGGGGCTGTCCGCCTACCTACCCCGTGACGCACCTAACGTGGTGACACAATAACAATAATAGCATTGTATAATACTTTAAAAGATGCTATCGATGTCTAACGATGGAACGATGAAAGGGCCGAAGGTGATGAAACGCGGACAGTCATAAAGGTACAATTGCAACAACGCCGTGAAAAGATAAGGCGCCATAGATTGAGTCCGTTACCTTATCAATTGTTATATATATGTATATATGCACATATCTCTAGGACATTACGCGCTATCTATGGTACGTTTCCATTGGCCCACATTCGGCTCACATACCAACGTAAGAGTTGATTGATATAATATGTATGTACCGGCTTAACTGATGATGTTGTTTTCGGGATAGCCCGACTACCTCCTATCTATCTATATATTTTTCCATCTACTACCGGGTAGAAACAAAACCTCAACAACTGCAACTTTCGTGGAACTGGACTCTACATTCCTTCGAATAGGATTTTAGTGTTATTTATGTAGTTCACTTATTAATGAGACTGTCAGTTTTTAACGAGACAATAATTAAGTTTTGATTGGCAATTGGACTACACGTATAGGACTGTCAAAGAATATCAATGGAAAATGTAATATGAAAAAGAAACTTCAACATTAATTTTGTTTGCCGAAGAAATATTGGTGGTACCACTCCAATCTAACCCCATACATGTTTGTATTATACTTATGTTTGTTTAGGACAATTATGAAGTCTATAAGAAATCCAGAAAAAAGGCTAGTACGATTTTGAGCTAACTCTTATTTTGTATTTAGAACGATTACAATTTCATGACACTATACGTACTGGCTGAAACTGAAATTATTTCAGCGTATTTAAAATTCGAACAAAACTACCAACAGACAACCAACCAATCACGATTACGGACAAACTCCAACCGGAAGTGACAGATAAAAAGTTGATACAATTTCGAGTCGAAAACGCTGTAAAAAATGTCAATAGAAATCACGCTCAACTTTTTCTCGGGCAAGCGATCGCACAAAAAGGCTGTTTCCAGGTATCGGAGCTATATCCAGTCGGTGATAAAAACTGGCCAGTGGGATAAACAAAAACATAGCCACAAACATTACAAATGACTTCATTCTATTGATAACAGTTTTTGTATTACAGGTTTTCGGTTTTGCCACAAATTGTAAGAGACGGCGGCATACA
This sequence comes from Croniades pieria auraria, assembly GCA_018248815.1. NCBI lineage: Eukaryota > Metazoa > Arthropoda > Insecta > Lepidoptera > Hesperiidae > Croniades > Croniades pieria. The sequence continues at coordinate 5,150 of DWJK01006550.1, read as the reverse complement.
CTAGCGCCTGAGGGGACGGGGTGAGGGAAAGGGGGTGTGAGGAAGCATAATTCTTAAATTCGCTAAAAACCATTTTATAAGAGACAAAAAATGTGAACAATTCGTGGAAAAGACCAAAGTATAGCAGCAATTACTGCGGCAGAATTTGATTTGATCGAATCGTAGCGTTCAAAAAAAGCGTACAGTTAACCAGGATTTTTAATGTCAATATACTTAGAGATTAAATATTCATGAGATGGTAGCAGATATAAATAAGTCCCATAATAGAAAGGCTTTGACAATAGCCGCACCACCTATTCCATGACGAGACGTAACCATATCTGGTGAAACACAGGAGTGTACTACACTCCTCTGCTTGCCCCTTCGGGGATTACAGGCAGATGGTATGTTGAGTTCGGCTTGGTTAAAACCCATGCGCATTGAGCAAGACAGTAAAACGGAGTTAATGTCACAAGTAATCAGCTTAATGTAGGTTTTTGTTAGGGTTATTTAACATAACTATTTCCAAGTCACAATAAAGGCAGTAATGAGTACTTTCAAGAGAAGGTCAGTTGGTTAAAGCTGTAGCAATCATTTTTACCTTAAATTATCTTAAGCAAAATATCCGAACTGAACAAAGGAACATTTTCGTCTGTTACGAATTCGACAAGCATTTCCAAAAACTGTTCCAAATTCAGAATACCTTCATTTAATCAAACTTTTTGCCGTTCATTTTCGATGGTTGAAACTTTAGCCCACTTTTGGGCATAAGATTTTCCCCCTGCAGCAAATATAGTTTTATGGTATTACCACAACTTTAAAAAGATTTCAGAACAACATAATTTGATGCTATAATTGAAAATGTTTGACCAAAACGTTTTCTAAAATCATAGAATTTCAAATATTTGACAATAATTTAATAAATATTACAAGATGTCAAGATAGTTAAACATTTAGCAAGTGTCACTTCTGTAACAATAAATCAATAACGGCCAAGCTGCACACCAGATCAGAGCCGTCAGGATCTACCTAGTATAAATTCTTGATCTTTACCCAACAACCCCTTTACAAAGTTATCATAATAATATAACGGAGACTTTCAACAGCAGAAGCGGGTATTTAACAACGCTATAGCTACCGCTTACGCTTATGTCTTGTACCATGCCAAATAAACTTGTTCTCGACTCCAAGGCCGCAGAATGTTTACGTTTTTTTCAAACATTATCCTCGATATCTAAAAGCAATAATATCATGAGATTACTGTAATAACAAACAAAACCATTTACGGAACTGACTTAAGATGACTTCATGTGATATAGTTGGGCAAGTATACAAATATCTATTGTCGTCCATGGAGACCTGGAACTCACTTTACCAATAGTACAGTTCCTGCTGCAGTAAAATGGCAATGGCAATGGAAACGAGACAAGTATAACACTCAATATTTATTTAAACGTCATTGAAAAAAAAAATTACAGCACGTCTGTAAGCCCCGAAGAGGTAAGCAGAGGAGTGTAATACATGAAGAACCTCGTATATGTATGTAAGAAACCCTCAAAAAACATACCTGAGTAAAACCGGTATATACATATATAATCATGTGTAAACACTCAAATACAAATCCATGGCGCGCACCTCTTTGCAAAAGTGCGTTTTAAGTTTAAATATCACTTGCTAACGGTGAAGGAACACATCGTGAGGAAAGCTGCATACCTTAGAATTTAGAGAAAAAAAAAAAGATTCTAAGGTGTGTGAAGTCCGCCAACCCGCACTTAGCCAGAGTGACGGACTACGGCCTTAACCCTCACAATATGAGAGGAGACCCATATTCCAGCAGTGGAATGTTAATGGGTCGATTATTATTTTTTTTTTAAACACTCACGAGACATTTAATAGTAAAACGAAGTAGGTAATCAGTGAAGATGTAACACTCATATAGTACACATGTTTTATGAGAATATATCTACTGGGTTGTTTTGCTGACGGTAACACCAGTTAAGGAATGAAAACACTCACATTGTATATACACTATTCAATACACGGTTGCTTTGTATGTATAATATTGATTATTATTGGTATATATTATCACGTCGAGCCCTTCACAGGGCAGGTAGAGAGCACAAAATGAAACTGTGTTGTCATAGGCTGCACTATACCCATGACTAGTCAGGCGTAAAAACCTGCTGGCAGGTGATGTTGGTTAGTTGACCAATATCACCGCTATTGAATATGTGTTTTGCGTAATGTTATGTATCAAACAATTTTTGTACGCCATTCCCGTTTGTTGTTTTTCCTTCAATCTTGTCCTAGATGTTGGTTGTCTGGAAGAGATCGCTCTAAGCGATAAAACCGCCCATTGTCACATGCTTTGTTGTCTTTTTTTTTTTGTTGTTGTTTTAATTGGTGTAATTTAAGTGGTGTGCAATTAGAATTTTTGTATTGTATTGTATTGTTAGTTCCTAGGGTGGAGCTTGCAACCCCTTGCACACCCTTACCTTACATTTACCATTTATATTAATGTTAGAGCCGTCTCTACCGCCCTTAACACTATATATTTCTGCCAAGCGTCAAGTGAGACCTATTAAAGATTTAACCTTGAAATAAACCTTTACTCAATTAATGGTTTGACTTATTTTCATACAATAATTGTTGAATTTATTTAGCCGTACATTTTTATACGTATATTATTGATTCTTATCTTCAAGTTAGTCACGTTCAAACGCAACCTACCAAGGCACCTTTAGGTCGAAATTCGTATTTATATATAAAATCGTTGTAGAAATCATTTAAAACTACGACTATGTGAAAATTATTTTTATATCGTCACGCGAAATACGTTACGGGATAGGCAGAGAGCATCAAGTGTGAAAAATCCTTACACAGAATTAACACGCGACATCTACATACATTCGTCACTCCATTCTCATTTACCATTCGGAGCTCTGCTTACCCCCAAGGGACCTGTCATCGCTTTATAATATGAATAATAAAAATATAGACATATATACATATAATCCATATAAACAAAAAGAAAGGACCACAGTGAAAACATCCGGATCTATAGATACACAATTCATAAATTAATATGAAATTTGGAACAGTTCCATTGATTTCTGGGCACTCCACGTGAAAACATCAGAACATCTACACGATAACAAGCGTCATATGTGCAGTTTATGATTGATATCAATAAATATAACGTAATTATAATCACGGCGAATTGAAACCACTTGAACCACAACGTAAGGTATTATCTAACCAATCTACGTCCCCCAGCGAGACACGGTTCAATTAATTCATTAACTTCATTAACACCATTAATTGGACCGTGATTGGACTGTTTATCTTGCAGCTCGGAGCTCTTGTGATGTTATGATTGTTTTAATTGATTGTATTAGCTAACTGAAGCAAAGTCACATTGAGAGAGGGTTCAATTAATTGATTAACTCCATTAAAACCATTGGTAAACCATTAAATTGGTAGACAACTGAAGTATAGATCTTGCAGCGCCAAAATAATGAGATATAACGATTTTAACGTAATGATTTGTGTGTTCAAATGGAACCAATTAAGAAGCCGACAGCTTCGAAAGAGGAATTACTACTCTAGTTTAAAGCTCCTAATATATGTATTTGAAATATCGATCATCAAGACTAATAGTTGAGCCTACGATAATGTCATAAACCTGAAACAAAGACGACACGGGTTAGAACCTAGGAACCATAAGTCCATCTTCTAGACAATCTATCTACTACTATCTGACTCATGGGGTCTACTCTTACCTAATGCGTCTGAACTCGAGAGCTGATGACTCCACGGTCTTCCAGGCGCCGTGGAGGTAGTTCCTGCAGATCCTGCCCGCGACCTCCCTCATCTCCTCCTCAGTGCCGCACATTTGCAATTTCTGTAACAAGGGAATGAAAATTAACAAAACAAGAAAAGTAACATCAAAACGTGTTCAGCACATATATCAACAAGAGAAAGCAACTTTTTTGAAATTTTCAAAAACCATCCCCATAAAAAGGTAATCTGATTAATTTATTTTATATAATATAGTCGACTACCCCCAATTCACCTGTTTAGAATGTTGAAATATATATACAAGACTGCGACAGCAAAGCGGTCGATTGTGAAATTACATCCAAATTTAGAAAGAGGACGGGTACATGTTTGGGGATTACAAAACCCTTAGCAAAAACGAAACCCTTTTTTATTATTTTCCATCGAGTTAAAGTCTCCGCTACCGGAGTACCTACAGGAAAGACAAATATAGAAAATGTAATTCAAACCTATTAGGTCAGAGATAAGAGAGAGGAGAGAATGATCGACACAGAAAAAGTACAAAAAACTGGATTTGGTATGGCTACTATCTACTCTGCCTACTATGCCTTTGTGAGGGATCTGGCGTGATGACATAAGAACAATGACATAATATCACGCTTGTGTTTCTCAAAAGAGGAGGAGCAGAGAAGTATAGTAAACTCCCAAGATTCACTAGTTGTGTTGTACATCCAACTATGGAATAGGAAGTGAGCTATTCCTAGATGCACAGATACAGACTCCGGAGTCACTACCAGGAATTTCAAATTCCAAAAACGTAATAAAACCTTTAACTCCCAAAGAGAGGCAAAGATAAAATATAACCTACATTTTCCGAATGACGGATCGAACCAATGACCTCTTGATTGGCAGTTGCGCTTGCAATCACTCAACCAACGAGGCGGCCAATAAGAATATTACATAAAGAAAATATATTGCCGCATGTGTCAAGGCCAGATGCAATAAAAGATAGATGTAACACTCGAAATATTGCCATTTGATAATGAACAATGATAAGCGTTCGACGGCGGCGTGGCGCCACGTGTAGCGATAGCGTCTTTATGTAAGCAGATGCGCACTCGCATACAACTGCAATAATTAGGTTTGGATTCAGCATGCGTCATCATCAACCTGCTTCCGTCCACTGCTGGACATAGACTTCTCCAATAGCACGCCGCTGAGCTATGTATATATACACTCAGCGGCACGGAATCTTGGCCAAACTCATAACATGCGATAACAAATTTTCAAATGTGTCTGACTTTGTTCTTATTATATAAGTGGGTAGAAATAATGTTTACGTTAATCCTAAGAGGGTAATTAACTAAGTTGAAGTGCATTTTGCTTTGGGT
>DWJK01006549.1:0-10392 GCA_018248815.1 Croniades pieria auraria | reverse complement strand
AGGCATAGGAGTTTAGTACACTCTCCCGTTTCACCAGTTACGTTTAAGTTCCATGGAATAGGTGGTGAGCTTATTGCCATACACTGGGCACATATTCAGACTCCGAGACACTTTCAGAAAAATTCAATAGTACCCGACCCGGGATTTGAACCCAGAACCACCCGATTGGCAATCGAGACAGGCAGTACTTTAAATCAAACCTAACATATCAACTTTCCTTCAATCAGCTAAATACAATTGTTTGAATCTCATCATTCTGCAGTTTTAGTACTTCGACCAAAATGGTTCGTTTACCAATAATTTCTGGAACTTCGGTATAGCTATATACATAAGGTCTATAAGCGAATACTCCTCAGATTTTCAGATGAAATTAATTTTTTTTATCTACAACTCATTAGGCCTTTGGCCAGCCAAATTGTTTAATGTTGGAAGCTAAAGACGCGATTATGACTGACAAGTAATGTTCATTCTATAGTTATAATGAGGCTATATTTGTTATGGGAATTGACTAAAACACATTTTCATTCAAAGTTTCGAAAGTCTCCATACTATGTGTCGGTAGTCCAGTTTCTTCGAAACCGTCCGAAACAAAGAGAGTCAGAGAATAAAATTCTGTGCACACATTTCGGATTTTAAAAAGTTATGTATTATAACAGCGATGAAAACATTTCCAGGAAAATCTAGGCGCCTGAGAGCACTCTATAATCTTTTGATGGTCCTCGGTTTGCTAAGATGTTCTTGTCCAGCGTGGTAGTCTAGGGCCTTAGCCTTCTGATTCTAATAGAAAATGCGTGTCCCAAAGCGTAACGATATATGAGTTTGGTTAGGATCTGTTCCCTATTTAATTACGAGAATTAACCGGAACCAATTATTTTCTGTAATTCATAAACATATTCTTTTAAGAAGAAAGAAAGAAAGAAAATTTTGCGTTATACGCAGTTACATACAGCATAAAAAGAGATACAAAAAGAGATAAGATTCAAACATAGAACCGCAAATCCCTCCTCGAATGAAACGACTGAATATTTAGCGAGATTAAATATTCAGTTTAAATATGTAGCTGAATTATTACTAAGCTGCCGGCGTTCTGAGAATTTGCTTAAGTATTTAGTACTTCATAATTACAGGCTAAGCCTCTCATTAGCAAAACACGCTATGATTACAAGAAATTTAATGTTGAAAAGCCTTAGGTCACTATCTACATCAAAATTTGAATTCGAATATAATTGTGACTATCCGTGATATCATCAGCTTAAAACAGTTGAAGAGGTCGAATCCTGGTTAAGTATATAAGTTAGTTACTAAAATTATTAAAAGTGACTCCTAAAATGGAGAAATAAGGGATGAAAACGTCGTATGTATTTAAATAGGTTTACTGCCCGCACTTGTCATATATAGTTAATTAATTTATAAAAATGAAGTTGTTCTAACATCCCTATTACAGAAAAACTTCATTTCTATCATAGAACAACTTGATGTTTATATCCTATTACAGAATAATGTAATTTTTATAAATGAATAAATATTAATATTATTAGTAATAAATATATTTCATAGAAATATACTATGAACATATATGTATATAAGAAAAGATAAAAGTATGGAACATGAAAGATTTTTGTACTTAATCAGACTGGGTTGATCAGTAAATACTGAATTAACTGAATAATTGTAAAAAAAACACAGCATTAAATTAAAGTGTGTTGACCCATAACCTCATTTACCGGAAAAAGGTCTACCTTTCCTGACCCGCTTTTACAAATGGATCTAAAAAGCACGACGTTCCGCATTTGTTCAGTAGAAAAGTGCTTGCCTGTACTTTGTCGTGCTATGATCGAAATGGAACGAAGGTATACGATTAAAATCGTGCATTGCCTGTGCACTTTACCTAAATGCACGCTATCGGCTATCCGAAAACAAATCAGCTACAATTTGACAGCAATTTTAAATCAGCAATCTAAGAAATTAAATATATTCCGAAACAGCCACGAATAATAATCGACCCTTTTAACATTCCATTGTTGGAATATGGGTCTCCTCTCATATTAGAAGGGTTAAGGCCATAGTTAGCGCGCTGGCCAAGTGCGGGGTGGCAGACTTCACACACCTTAGAACTATTTTGTGTTACATAAATTCTAAGGTATGCAGGTTTCCTCGCAATGTTTTCCTTCACCGTTAGCAAGTGATATTTAAACTTAAAACGCACTTTGTAAAGAGGTGCGCGCCATGGATTTGAACCCCCAGAGTGAGAGGTTGAATTTTTAACCACTAGGCTATCTCTGCTTGCTATCACTGCTACGAGTGACACGTCGAGAATTTTGTATCTAGTTTCGGTGTTAAATAAAAGGCGCCACAAAAACAAAATGCTTTATTTTTCACTGGTAGTCAACAGTTAATAAAATCAACATTTATCAAACAATTAGTAAACTTAATATGCCACAGTATGCATTATGGAGAACTCTAAAGCGTGTGTCACAATATTTTTCTTCATCATCACAGAGAGTGACATTAGAATTTATAAACAGACAGGTAATCACAATAGTCAAGACAAGGCCACTGAAGGAGAGGACAAAAATAAAACCGCTAGACAATCAATGCTGCTTGCAACTAAAGATGATTTTTCGTTGCGACAATATAACATACAATAAATCTTCTGGATTGCTCGTATATTGTCACGAGAAGTGTCGTATGGAAGCACTTGAACCCTGGATTGTAGATATTCAATATAAACTATAAAGCCGCGTTAAGCGCAACGGACTTGGATATGTGTTACACAGAGAACTTTCTGGTGCGTTTATTTCTTTAAGGTGGCTAAATAAAGATTTCCGATGAGTATTTTTAGGTAACAACCGTTTCACCTTCTAGAAGCTTCTAAATGTTCCGATGTCTTTTAATAGATTTGTTGGCCGAGTAACTACTTCTCGTATCTAGTCTAATATATATTAAACTTGGAAAGGTAGTAGAAGATCTAGATTGCCATTGCCTGGGCCGAAAATATTACACTATTACAAGGTTGGGTGATACAGGAAGAAAAAATGTCACTTAATGGTCAATTGTCACCATCGGTTGGACATTTACAATACTTTACAAATTGCTAACAGGTTATCACACATGTTTATCAAACGTATCATCGCGCCTGTAATTCCCGAAGTCGTAGGCAGAAGAGTGTAGCACACTCCCACGTATCACCAGTTAAGTTTAAGTCCCATGGAATAGATAGTGAGCCTATTGCTATACACCGTGCACAGATCCATATTCCGGGTCACAACCAGAAATTCTTAATTAGAAAAATCTAATAGTACCCGACCCGGGATTTGAACGATCCAACGAGGCAGTCATAGTACCTATTACCTTACGTTAATAGGTAATACTATTGTAGTACAAAGTCCTTGAACTCAACACATACAATATATGTACAATACCTACTTACCTATACACATTAGCCTGAATTCCCGAGCTTATATTAACCTTCTTATTTAGAACTACAACGAAACCCTTTTATGAGACGACGGGTCTTTTATTTAATTCAAGCGATTCGATTAAGAGGCTCCTAGGATTAAATAACTTTCTTTGGCACTTACCGCTGTTTGCTACGCCTGTACCAGTTTAATTCTGAAATCACTCCCATTACCATTAGTATTATTCAAATGGTCCTTTAAACCGGATTCGAATGGAGGTCAGTATAATGATAATTTCTATTGCTGTGAATGTTATTCAAAATTACCGACAAACATAGCTGCTGTTCTTATAAATATTGAAGTGTTACTGTGTTTAAATCGGATTTTACCGAACTTGGTAAAATACATATCTAATAAACATGTTGTCCCCGACAACGCGAAAGCATGTTTTAGAGACCTCATATATGAATAATACTCATATCTTAGTAAGCCTCTTTGTTTTTATTTCATTTTATATTAAGTTCTCATACCAGCCGTCTGGTAATTACAGTAACTCGGGTTGTATTGTGAAATGACTTATTAAATCTCAAGGCCATATTTTATTATTAACATCTCTATGATTAAATATGTTCCGGCTTACCTCACGTACGTTTTTCGTGATGGCCCGACTAGTCGCGACCTCACTGCAAGCGCAGGGGCTCATGAGGAAGGACCTCGTACAGGTCCGAAACTAGTCGGGCCATCCCGAAAAACGTACGTGAGTTAAACCGGTACGTATTTATTCTTGTGAGAACTGATTCGAAGGGTGAATTTGATAATGAAGGATGAATGTAAGGTATTTCCTTAGAACGACGTAATTTTAAAAAAAATTGTCGGCCACCAAATGAAGATACTGATACCAAGACATCTACAATGGATAAGGATGAAACTCAAAAGTAAAACAAACATAAGAATGTTACTAATAATAATAATAATACCTCAAAAGCAATGTATATAAAAAAGCAAAAGAAGGCATGAATAAGCGAACATATGCAAGTAATGAAATATTCCATGCTCTTGCGTGAAGTTGTTACTCAAACGTTTGTATTGCGTGACCAATTCTTCACGTGATCCCGTCACCTCGGCTGTCAGCTGGTGATATAATAACTTAAACATTAAGGATAGATTAAATGTTGTCGACAGCTCACTGTTGTAAGTTTTTTACTTTATTAAAATGTTACATGCTACCTGTATTCACTGTTCGCTGTATGCAAAACGGCATGAGCTGCAGTATCGGAAGTTTCTCCCTTACTAAGCGTGGTGTTGGATGGTTTTATTTTGCATACTGTCTACATCTATACTGTATGATAATCTGTGTCATGACCTGATGAAATCATTTATTTAGTTGTATCCCCAGTATCAAGTTTATATTTAACTGCTCGTTTGTTTTTTCCTCGTCGCGGGTCATTTGTTTAACGTAATATTGTACTTCTAGTTAAATTGCTAAGTATTATTGTTGCAGATACAAAATATTTCTCCTTCTTTAGGCTACTCTTTTTATATTTTAATCCCCGAAGGGGTAAACAGAGGAGTGTGGTACACTCCCACGTTTCACCAGTTACGTTTAGGTCCCATGGAAGGTGGTGAGCCTATTGCCATACACCGGGCACTATTCCAGACTCCGAATCGCTACTAGAAATTTTAAATTAGGGGTTTGAAAAATATATGCAACATATTATATGCAACAATTTTATTATTTATTTATTTTACCAAGAACTTTAATGCTTGTGTTAACTGTGCAATTCGAAAATTGAATTCATTGTTATTACTGAATGTTAAATATGTCAGCGATTTGCGGTAAATATTTTTGCTATCGGATCGCTCGATGTGCAAAAGGAAATGGAATTTCAAATTTTTTATTTCATTTGCTACCCGTGTATGTCAAAAGAGCCTTAAGTTATTAACTTCAACAAGTGGTGACAAATTTGGTGATTAATCTCTATCAATTACACTCTCACAGTTGCTGCGGGGGAAGACCCGCAAGCAACAAAAGACCAAAATGATAGCATCGATCTGATATTTACCTATACTGCCGTCACAGGACACAGTCACTGCAGGACAACATTACGGTTTAAGTCATTCTCTGTTTCATAACTTCGTGCCAGCATGAGGAGTTTTATAACTAAAAGAAAAACTTAACAAACGTCACGCTTGTATTTCTTCGAAGAGGTAGGCAGAGGTATACCCTACGTTTCACCAGTTAGGTAATACGTCCCATCGAGACTCCGAGCTACTTCTATAAGTTTCAAGTTAAAAACCCAACAGTAACCTAACTAAAGGAAATGTATTAGAAATCGCAAACGGCGAAACGTGCTAGAGTATCAGGCGGCAGCTAAAGGCACGTTTCTCTTCCACGTTCTGATGATGCAATCGACGATAGCGTTGGAATGCAATTATATGTGGTACCGTGACGAACCGCTTATCACGCGGCCTTGGCAGTGACATTGCCTGGCCTTGCAAAAGTACGATATGGAATCGTTGGAGCGTGTCACTCCGATTGCGCATGCATTCACTCCATTATTAACGATTACCTACGAGTTTTTTTCACAATTCTCTATCCCCACCGGAACTCAATACTTTCTCGTGGATAACTAATTTTATGGGTGTACTAGTTAAGGCTCCGGTTTCGTTTATGTGTTCTGTGGTTGCGAATTGTTTTGTCGACCTGGATTACATTTTATAACCATATTGTTCGATTTGTCTGCCCGTCGTTATGTACATTTTAATGTGATTTTATAACCATCATGACATTTATCATGTTATCATCGTCATCGTCTTCGTCATAAGCCTATCTCAGTCCACTGCTGGTCATAGGCCTCTCCTAATGAGCGCCATCGCGCCGTGTCGTCGGCTTGTCGCATCCAACATCTGCCTGCTGCCTTTCGCATTTCGTCATCCCACCGGGCCGGAGGGTGTCCTACACTTATCATGTTATGCTAACAGTAAATACAAATTCAACTACTTCTTTTCACACATCACCGTGAACATTCTAGAAAATCATAGAACTTTCACTTAAAAGCATGGTACTCATTTCGACGGACTGAAGTGCTTGCTTTGCTGTTTTAACAGTGTAAGTGAGCTGCAATGACAGAAGTGTTACGGACAGAAACGCATACTCATACTTTAAGTAGTTTATTATCACCGTGACAATTTTTAATATGGACCATTATCCACAAAATTACACAGCATATTAACAAGAAAAATACGTTCCGTTGACGCCAGCAACTGTGTAAAATTTGAAGGAACACAAAGTAATTGCCCACTTCAATAATAATCTTATGCAGTCATATTTAAATTAGTGTACTGTTATTATTATTAATTATTCGTTTGTATCAATTCTCTGCTAAACCTAGACCTATCGTACTTAGCTCCTATGAGTTTTTCTGAAGGATAGCAATTTCAGAACTTGCTGAATTACTTTGAACTTCGGAGGTAGATATACTATTAATATTCACGTTTTAGGATCGCACGCCTTGACACTACGTAGCTCGCGGGTTCGTGGAAGAGGAAGAGGGAGCTATTTCGAGGAATACGCAGTTAAGAAATATGAGAAAATTACGTTAAAGTTCAATGTTAAATCGAACAATCGTGAAATCATGCATACGTGATACACGTGCGTGAATCTGTCACTCTTAATGACCTTTTCAATGTAGGTGTGCACGGAAGTATAACACTGTACTTGGCGGTGTCCTAGACCGCTGACTCATTGGATTCGGTGCGAAATATTATGTTTGCAGTTAAGATACACAATTTGAATTTAATGTTGAAAGCATATGTACGTAATGAGAGCAATATCCATTAATTTTAATTCCTCTGATCGTCTTTTATTAAAAACCTAGTCACAAAACTTGACTAGGTATGTTTAACTCTACATTGTGTCTAGAAGCTGTGTGCATACACTGTAACAATAAGGGACACTTTAAAACTAATAAAATGAATTTAAGGTGTCCTCAATAGCGCAATTAATGGACCCCTGCGACGATTAACTCATTATTTATATGTTTACGTAACTTCGCTGACGTTGCTAATAAATCTCGTAATTTTCCTACAATTTATAGGTGTATGCACGGTCATTATGTATGGCTGCCATTTTATCTAATTGCTGGTCAGGACTGTTTTCTTTCTCATTCACACATATAAACACTTAACCGGGACGTGCTAAATCTCTTTATGTACCTGATCATGAGCTTTTTTTTTGTCCTCTATAAATAACACATATTGAGCAAATTTCGCATATGTCATCGTTGGACCTGAAAGGAATAAGCGCTCATGCTTGAAAATAGCCAGCGATCATCGCGCTCTTGATTTTGAGAATTGATTGATTCGATTATATCTAATACACACTGCATTGTTCATCAATACTATTAGATAGAGTTAGGACACGCTGCTGGTTAGAATCGTTATCCCGCAGCCACTCAGTCTTCGGGACTTCATACTAGAAAATGTTTCTTAAAAAAAACCAACCGTCTGAACGATTATTGAACTTTTTTTTTATTAACCCGCGATCACGCGGATGTCATTAACACCTCATAATTTAAACTTAAGCCAAAAAGGTTGTTTTTCTATTTTCAACACGACCGTCTGACTAGCCTCAAATGGCCAGAAGTAGCCATTCCGGAAAAGGAATGTGGCGATAACTATTGTTCCGTAAGGACCCGCTTGTTTAGAGAGCCCAACTTGTATTATCTTGTGATTAATATCGTTGCCGACAACGTATCTAATAAGTATTAGTTTATTAATTGTCATCATTATACTGACATTTTAATTATTTTAACGATTGCGCCCTCGTCGTCTATTTCACCAACGGTCACATTCCCTTCGTTTGTTAATTTAATTAAGTGCGAAAAATAACAAAACCTTAATGATTCCAATAAGATACATGTATAAAACTCGAGGGAGCAGTGAGGCCTCTCAAAATTCGCAAGCTTATTTCTCTTTGCGCGTGAAAATATTCTCAAAAACTCCCCTTTTTTCACGATTGTTTTGTAACTGTTTGAAATTTCTATTGAAGTGTTTTCAAAGTTCGACGAACTTAATTGAAGGCGCTCGTTTGTTTCAGAAAAACGAAGCCGTTCAAACCAAAATAACTTCAATTTTGTTTGTAATGCTTCAGTGATTGTGAAGTTTTCTGATCACGTTTTGTATTTCTTATATAATTTTACGTATTGATATTTGTCCGGTGCTAGTAGAATTGTTGTCGTGTGAAAAATTTTAGTTTTTATGCTATATTATGCCATCGCCCTGAATCACGTTTCTCGGTTTTTTTTCCCCCTTTTTTATTCGTCACTCGTTGACAACTCTTTAAGTAATTCCTAAATCGATTATTTTGTTTACGTAGTTTTTTCTGTCGTCTATTTATGCCGATGTATCTCACTCGATTTGGTTATCATGATTTGCTTTAGATTCATGGAGTTACGGTAGGTTTGTGTTTGCTAAATTTGTGTTCTTTTCACACAGTAAGATTTGATATTTGAGCAAACAGAACTCGCTAACAGCTAATGCTATTTTCTAGGAAGTTGAGTCAAATTCACAACCGCTGAGAATTGATTAGCAACCGAACGTCTCTTTGCTCGTGATCTCAGGAGCACAAATTCGTTGGCTCCATAAATATTTAATCAATTCATCATTTAAACGCTCGCATCGAATAACAAGTTCCAACATTAATTCGCAAATGTTTTCATTGTATTTACATGCCAATTTATATTCACGACACACGATCACCCGCCTGTTTAGGTATACTTTTATCGCCATTGCAATACCGCTCGTTAAACACAATAGTGTGGTCTTTGTCTTTGCCAAGGTCGGCCAGCCGTGACTCATGCTACGCCATACGTACACTCCACAACAAAGCCACGCAACACTTTTGCTTTATGTTCCTTTCAATGGGGTCGTTGTATGTGCTATTAGTTATGGGACCGGCTGTATTGCCTTTGATAGCTGCGGTCGCGGGATGTTTTGAAGTGCGGCCTTCGATTTTGAACTCTATTATTTTATTAGAACCGCGTTTTTCATTCGAATCGGCAACTGTAACTAAGCGTGCTGGTTTTTTTTATGCAAATGCCTAACAGTGAGGAGGAAAAAAGGCAGTTACTTGGCAAGGCCGGCCAAGTTTATCTGTACCCAATGCGAGCGTTAGTTTGTCGGTGCTATCGTGAGTGGAATACCTGGTCACGTTTTACGTACATGCTCACTACTCACTCACTGTTTGTTTCTCACACAGAATATTTAGTGTCTGTGTTTACTGAGTACTAAACATAGATGTCATCTATTATTTGAATTTGTTATTCTTTGAATTGATGAAATTGAGTAATATTGAGCTGTTGGGCATATCTATTATGTTAGCAATTTGTCAGAAGAACTTGACGTCCGATTTACTGGTTACGGCTGGTCAGTTTATAATGAAATATTTGCGTTTTTACACGGAATTCTAAATTCAAATCAATTTTGGGCATTCAGTTGGTAACGTTTTGCAGATATTATACGGTCCTGACAGTTACGATTCGTAGTAATGATTTTTTACGTCCATCGAACTCGTCAAATTTTGTGTGTTCATTAAAATTTTTCAACCTTTAAATAACTTGTTGCAAAGTAAAAAGATTTGACGATTCGTTGCATGCGCGACTGTTCTCGAGAGGTCCTGGATTCAATTCCTGGGTCGGGTACTATAGGATTTTCTAACTTGGATTTACTAGTAGAAATTTCTAGTAGTTCCTCGTAGTCTGAATTTGTGGTGGGATTCCATGGTGGGACTTAAACGTAATTGGTCAATTGTAGGACTGTATCACACTCCTTTGCCTACACCTTCGGGAATTTCCGTTATATTAAGTTTAAAATGTTTAATACAGACTTTGACTTTGATCTCAGAAGCAGTGATAGCTTAGTGGTTTGAAATTCGACCTCTCACTCCGGGAGACCGGGTTCAAATCCTAGCGCGCACCTCTTAAAAATGTGCGTT
>DWJK01006548.1:0-10392 GCA_018248815.1 Croniades pieria auraria | reverse complement strand
CATGGGTTCATGCTTGGCTGCCCGCGGCAAAGACTGATTATGGGCCCTATCCATCATGATACTTGTCTTCTTTTGTCTTCTTGACTGCCTCGTTGGTCGAGTGATTGCAAGCGCGGCTGCCGATAAGGAGGACCTGGATTCAAATCCCGGGTCGGGTATTATTCGATTTTTCTAATTTAGAATTTCTAGTAGTGACTCGGAATTTGGAATAGTGCCTGGTATATGGCAATAGGCTCACCACCATGGGACGTAAACGTAACTGTTGAGACGTGGGAGCGTACCACACTCCTCTGTCTACCCCTGCGGGGATTACAGGCGTGATATTACGTATACTTGTCTATATTCTTTTTTATATATTTAATATGCAACAACATCAATGGAATAAGTATATTTCTATCATATTCTATTCTAGTTAATAAACTAGGTGGTAGAACATGTACGCGCTGTGCCCGGGGCAGTACCTCCACTACACCTACTTATATCGTTAACAATTCTAGCTGTAACAATTTATGTTTTGCTCTGTAGGGTATGGTTGTGGCCACGTGTTTACCAGACGCGACCATGTCAGCTCGTAGAAGTAACAACGCTTCTGTGAACAACCGCGAATAATAGTTATAAATTTACAGACACTAAAGTCCCACTAACAACGAATGGAAGTAAATATGTTTTATTATTCTATCATCACGATACGTCCCTCGTGGGGTTGGCAGAGACTACTGAAACAAAATATAGTGCGCATATATAATGCAGTATTAAATTATAGTTTATGTAGTCCATGAACACACATTCTGTTCGTTTCTGAATTAAACGTGTCACAGACATACATAGGTACGTGTGACGCGTTTCAAAGGAATTGCAGCAGTCGCTACATTTCCAAAGGACTCTGTGGAAAAAGAGTGAACCATCAATAATATATCAGATTCGTTAGAGCCGCCACTGTGACAGTCTTTCAGGCTTTATTCAGGCTTCCTTTCACGGTCTTAGCAAACGACGCGCTGACGATGAATAAAAAATTGGGTGGCCAGTTTTTTCTAAGCATTTTGAATCTGATAAATAAACTTCGGGTTCAACATAAAGAGATGCATTTTGGATTTATGTGTACTCGTATGTGTGAGTAACATTCATGTTAATTTAACAAATCTGACAGTTCTAATCACCGAATTTACCAGCACAATCACTTATAGGTACATCAATTGATAAAACGACGTTAAATCAAGCAATGTTCAGTTGTTTGTAACAATAATCCATAATAAAAATACATTTAAGTACCATGAAACAACTGTTTATAGTAACCCTCTTAATGCTGTTTGATTGTGATATTAAAGAACGCAGGTATGATTGATCAAAATACTTATAATATTGTCACGCAATTCAATCAGAGTTCAGTCCAATTTAATATTATACCCGCTCATGTTACTGTAATGACAGTGTAGAGATAAATCGCAGCGCCGAAAATGATTGGTGTATGTAGCGAGATTACAATGACTTTGTTCTGTTATAACGGCGAAAAAAAATCACACGACTCAAACCCGAGACTGTGAAAGTGGGTTTCCTATTGACTGCACTGGGCTAGACCGCTGCCAGACGGTGTTTACTGCGATGAAAGTAACAAACAATTTTTCATGTATTGTAGTTATACATTGCTAGTTTTGTTTGAAAATTTTATTATCTGCCTTTGTTTGACACGCAATGTATAGCAATATATGATAGTTTGTTTATTATAAAATATGTAGATCTTATTAGATATACATTGCTGCTTATGTCCGATGTGTATAATGTCTTTCTTTATTTGATTCGCAATGAACATTATTGTAGATTTGTTACTGTTTCACAGTTTACAGTTATAAGTTACGTGAGTGGACAGACTGCTTTTTCGTTCTCATAAAAAGTAAATCGCAAAGTTTAAGTAACTCTTGCGAGAAATGAATACTGACGCAAAAAATAATATTTTCAGTTATCGCTTCGAAATTCTAAGTATACCAAAAGTAGTGTGCGATAAAAAAACGTGAAATGTACTCAATGAAAGACCAAGTGGTAAAAAGAACGTCTTATCTGGTTTTGAAGCTAATTAAACGGGTTATTGACTAAAATTACGACCAGGTTTTTGACTAGGATTATAGTTACGCCTTTTATTTGGATCCGAAGATTCCATTGCCTAGAATTCTAGTATGAAACGCCCTGCACTACTTTCTGCCCCCAAGCAAAGTTTCGTTATAAGATTTTTCTAAAAGATCTGACAAACTTCACACAATCCAAAGCGTTCTGCCATAGTTGTCAAAGCCACCAACACATCTGAACCATATCTGTTAACATCTGACAAAACAACAATTTTATTACAAATGTATTGTAAACTAAATTTCAATTAAACTACTGGAAAATGACATGATTGTTCTTAAAATGTTGTCAAGAATATATCGATTTCTAAGTAAATGTCAGTAGGCGTACTATCATCACTACAGAGCATAAAATAAAATCGCTTCCCGCCGTCTGTACGTCCCTATGTATACTTAGATCTTTAAAACTACGCAACGGATTTTGATGCGGTTTTTTTAATAGATATAGTGATTCAAGAGGAAGGTTTATATGTATAATGCATGCATAATATAGTAGAGAAACACTGACAATTTTAGAGGTTTTTAACTTGATGTCGTAAATAAACACATTTTTTTGCGCTTACATTGCAAACGCTCGCTGAACCCTACGAGATAGAATAAAATAATATACTACAGTATTGTACACCTCAAAAAGATCTACAAAAAAGTCCGCAATAGTGTATGTCTATCTCTTAGGAATAAGCCGCAATAACCATTTTTATCCTTTACTTTTTGCGGGAAATAATGGCTTATTTAAGAAACGATTTTAAGCAATACGGCATTAATTCTTATCCAATTATCTACATTAAATATATTGTACATTTAATATAGATCAATATGGCCCTTAATAGCGTATAATTTAAATGAATATTTTCGGAGATATTACAGATTTCAAATGCGGGGAAGTTTGCGCGTTGTTTTTCACATGGTTAATTATATGTCGCTATTTGAAAGAGTAATCTCTAAAGAAAACATATTTGTATTGTCTAATGACAAAAAAGCTGAGAACGTTGTATATAAAGACATTCTGTAGTATATTTAGTATCATGCGAAACCGGGGCGAGTCGCTAGTATTTACATATAACGCGTAATATTATTATATCACCACACCCGGTCCATTGCGGGAAAGGCCAAAATCACTAAATATCTTTATGCTCACAGACCTACTTGCTCATGCTAGATTCATCGCTGTAGTAATGCCACTATTTATGAACTGACTACACCTTATTATGCACCGGTCACATTCGCCGAACTGGTCCAACAAGTTACAAGTTTCCAGAGTTTTGGGTGAATAAAGCATACGGCAACTATCGTTATTAGAATCAGTGAGTCACATGCAACTCAGTGTATAACTCGCAGAAGTTAACTAGACACCTATGATGATGTAGCGTGATGTTTACGCATCGAAGGCGAGAGCGGTAGGCATAGGCAAGTGAGCAGTTGATTTCCGCGTGTTATACGTTTCTCCTTACTTAACAAGCAATAAAATTATGTTAAACCGCAGGTGTTGACGAAAAACTCTTTTAAAGGGGGACTGCCTTTTGATATTCTTTCACCCGATTCGTACATACTGGTATCTTAATATTATTTTTTATTATTATATCACCACGCCAGGTCTCTTACGGGATGTGTATTGAGCACCGAGTGTCGAATATATATTTTTTTTATTGGCTAACTATACAACACTGGCTAAAATGGCCGTCTTCATCATTTCTATACAGAAAAAAAAAACGAGGAGGAACTGACAAATGTTTACAATACAATAGATAATCAATAACAAATTCAAATTTTTACTACAGACAACTAAAACCATTTGTTAAAATATATAATCTTATTTCAGTTCAATTTTTCAGTATTTATTTTACTTCAAATCGTGCCGGATGAATGATCATTAACAAGGTTATGCAATGAACAAAAACTCTACTTCCAAATCGATTAGATTTTTTACCGATACAGTTGTTTTTATAGAAATACGTAATTTACGTAACATCACGCCTGTAATTTCCGAAGGGGTAGGCAGGCTTCTTAGAATGAGAAGGATTAAGGCCGTAGTCTTCCACGCTGATCAGGTGGGGGTTGTCACACTCCGCGTTTAATATAATATTTTTATTTGACCTTGATGGAAATCGGAACCCGGGTCTGGAGGCACATAGGTTAATTAACCACTGGACCAAAAGGGTATAAATATTGAGAAATCTAAAGCTGTAAAAAACATTCACAAGCCGCCTTATGTTTCTAGTGAGGAAATGTAAGTCTCGTTACAATAAATAAACCGATCAATAAACTTGCCCAAACACATACAAACTAAAACAGTCCTAGGTGACAAATTACATGCAGACGAGAGCTGTGCGGGTGGCCTTTGGACAGGCGTTATGAACATGAACCATTAATTAGTACATCCAAACTGGGACTTTAAAAATGTATGTTCATGTCGTATTATCAAGAAAATACATATTTAGCAAGTTACTCGTCAGAGGTTCAAAACCTGCGTTATATCAGAAGAGAGCAGTAAATGTAAAAAACATCAGGTCTGTAAAATTATTTGACCGTTGGCGCTTTCTGCGCACCCTGTAAGATACCTGGCGTGACGATGTAATAATAGGAAAGAAATAAGTAAATATTATGATACAAGACGTGAAATGCATTTCCACTAATCGATGTTCCCTAGGTACGAGTATGTTCCAGATATGGATAACTAGGACCAAATAAAACTATTAACAACATAACTAATTAAAGCAAGAGAAAAAAATGATAGACAGACACACTTTAAGTCTATGTATTATGTAAAAATTTTCCGTAATCTGGAATCGAGAATTGCAAAATCACATTAAAAATGAATTAATGTGATTATGTAACAGTTCCTAATGGCCTTCGAGAAATGGGTTGTTATCTGTATATCAGTATAAAATTTCTGCCAAAATAAATTCAAAAGCTTTTAAAAAAAAAGTAAGTAAGAAAGAAAGTAAGAAAGAAAGGCCATTTAAAATTATTCTAACGTTGTAAGCTACTAGATTTTTTCGAAGTTTTCACACATCTTATAATAATATGCATGACATATATATTTTTGAGTATAGAAGTACGTTAGGTCTCTTAAGACAAAGATATTTGGCACTAAGTGCTTGCTGCCTACACTATAGAAATTCGGTATAATAGTATAAACGCAGTATTTACCGCCGTTAAATGTGTACCTCAAATTTTAATCACCACCTGAATAAACTCAACATCACGTCTGTAATCCCTAAAGGGGTAGGCAGAGGAGTGTAGTACACCCCCACGTATCACCAATTACGTTTAAGTCTCGCAATGGAATAGGTGGTTAGCCTATTGCCATACACCGGGCATAGATCCAGACCCCGAGTCACTACTAGAATTCTAAATTAGAAAAATCCAATAGTATCCGACCCGGAATTTGAACCCAGAACGTCTCGATCGGCAGTCGCGCTTGCAATCACTCGACCAACGAGGCAGTCAAATAGATGAATCACCTGAATAGATTATTAAAAACTGGTATCTGTAAACGATCTATCTAAAACATAATGGGACTATCCGGCTTAAAACCAATCGAATGGTGTGCATTCTTTATTGCTATTTATCATTGAGATTTCACTTCACGTCGGCAGACATTAAACAGGGGTGTCCTTTTTTTTTAAGTCGTGACTGAATCGTTCTGTGCGGGATACCCTGAAGCCAAGGTCTACTTATGTATCAACCTTTCTCTATATATCACGAGGAACGTCTTTATCAAAATGTCAGCAGAAAAAAAATAGTTAAATTCGCACCCAGCACCCAGACAATACCAATCATCAGGGTACTGATACATAATCTCATTAATATGTAACACAAAAGCACGCTTTTATACAGCACTGCGTCCAAGTACAATGTAGTGAAGTAAAATATACATATGTATGAACTTCGCTAGAAATAAGCACGCTTGTTTAAAGCACGCTTGAAAATTCCTAGTCGCTCGATTTATTCGCTTGTTATCTGTTACGCGGGTAGGACGGAAGCGCATTGAGCACTCAAGAGAGCATGCTTAAAGCGAGCGTGCGTGTTTCAAGTAAACATTTACAGCTAAAGAGCCCGCTTGTTTCAAGCGTACTCATAAGCATATATTTTCAACCCCCGGCGCATAAACGAGTGGTGTTATATCGTAAGTTTAATACCTATGTACATATTTGAATCTGTCTATAGCACAGCTCCTAAACGGATAAATCAATTTGAGTGTGATTTTTGTACTCAAAAACTCTATCGAGATGGATCTTGGTTGTATTTGGTGGAAATAAAACCAGTCGTCTCTAGGTTATTTAGCTTCCATTATGTCTAGTGGCACTATCTGAGGCAATATTGATTCTTAAAAACAATAGTTATTAAAAATTTTTGTTAAATATGTTTGTTAATTTGAGTTGCAAATCTATCTACCATATATATTATCACGCTATTCTTTGCGGGATATTTTACAAGTAAAAACGTAACATCACGCCCGTAATCCCCGAAGCGGTAGGCAGAAGAGTGTAGTACACTCCCACGTTTCACCAGTTACGTTTAAGTCCTATGGAATAGGTGGTGAGCCTATTGCCATACACCAGGCACAATTCCAGACTCCGAGTCACTACTAGAAATTAGAAAAATGCAATAGTACCCGACCCGGGATTTGAATCCAGGATCTCCCGATCAGCAGTCGCGCTTGCAACCACTCAACCAACGAGGTAGTCATATGTTGTAAGTTAAGCATACCCAATTAACACAGCACTGTAAGGTTAGAATTTTTCTTTACAATTTTCTTGCTGCATCATAATACTTTAATAGATTACCCATTTGAGGACTTCAAACACCATACATGTTTTGCGATAACACAGCTTCTGCGAACTTTATCTAACCATGCCGACCACAACCGACAGCCTGTCTTCGTGACCCGCGGCACGGAAGTGGCACGTAAAAATATGACTAACGGTCATCAGATTCGATTGTTAGAGTATTTTTGCTTTGCATATCACTTTTAATCTTCATCGAGTTGTGTCTTATGACCGTTCGTTTTTTTATAACTGTTTTAATTTTAATTTAAATACCCCGTTGGTCTAATTGAAAGCGGGACTGCTGAGCAAGACGTCTTGGGATCGACCCCCGAATCGCGCTAACTATATTGGGTTTTTTATTTTGTCTAATTTTGTATAGTATTCAAAACTGGTTTAATATTTAAAAAAACATTTATAGCGCCGATACTGAGCGTCTTCAGATAGATTAGATAGATAGATTCTAAGATAGATTCTGCTATAAATATGATGAAAAAAAATTGTTACGGACAAACATACATTTTTATTACCAATCCATTAAATTCGACTTCCCTCCAGCGGCAGTAGCTCATACAGAAGAACCTCAAAAGAGTTCGAAACTGTACTAACGAAACACGTGAGTGGAGCCGTTATCTATCTGTCTAGTGTCCTTACCTTTAAACGAGCAATTCTTGTATATCTGTATCTATATAATCGAAATCGCGGAAACAGCTAAAACAATTTTCTTGAAATTTAGTATGAAGGGGGTTTCGGGGGCGATAAATCGATGTAGCTGGGTTTCATTTTTAGAAAATGCGTTTTATCCACATTTTCAGGCAATGAAAAACTTTACTGCTTTACCGACACAGCAACGCTAAAGCTACTTCAATAGATGGCGTTGTTAACCTAAACTAATTGTAAGTCAATGAGTGTTGGGTTTGAGGTTAGACCAAGAAAATCAAATGTTAACTTATATTGTTTATAAAATGTCTTTTTAACTCACGTGTTTACTTAAAAATGCCTAAAAGATCTTTGAAAAATGACGTTTGTAAGCAATATAATACAATATAATTGGTATATTAATAACAAAATATAAAAATACGTAGCAAAGCTTGGTCATCCAGGTACTATGTATAAATTAACCATGATTCTCATTTTGCATACGCCAAAATCATGTACAAATACATACATTATGTCGTCTAACGTTGTCAATGCTTTTGGATCCGAACCACGGGTTGTCCTAACAATGTTATCAATTTATTATTTATCCTTTCGCGTTCTCATTATTCAGCTCTACTCCACATTCGGAAGACAATAGCGTCAATACCAGTTCCAAGAAGCTTCAATCTACTACTATCTATAGATTGGAAGGTGAGGCCAAATCTTTGTAACCCTTTTTAAGCGTACCACACTCGGATGAATGTCAGATTCGATATATATTGATTATAATTATGGAGAAAGCCTGCAGAAAGTTAAAATGTACGTAGGTATATAGTGTCTTATATGTACAAGTGTAGTGGTTACAAAATAAACAAAAAATAAAATATCCATACCGTCAATGTCAAACGAATTTTGGTTTGTGGCCAAACAGTACCACAGGGACAGATTTATTGAAGTACCAGCACTACCAGCTATGCCCGCGACTTCGTCCGCGTGGAACTTAACAAAACAATTATTGTTCAGTTCGCAGATTTTACGATAACTTATTAATTCTGTATTTCGCGTATAAAAATACCTATGCTTATTTTAATGAAATTCTTCTATTTTGTGAATCAATATTTTGTTTTTGTACAAATATTTCTCCATTTAGTTCTTTTTTTTTCTTAAATTATAAAATTCTAAAAAGAAAAGATACTCCTTATTACATCAGCTATCTGCCAGTGCAAGTCCCGTCACAATCGGTACATCCGTTCCAGAGATTAGCCGGAACAAACAGACAGACAGACAGACAAAAACTGTCAAAAATGTTATTTCGGTATATGTACCGTATATACATACATACGCGTTTAGTAAAAAGCGGTTATTTTAATATTACAAACAGACACTCCAATTTTATTTATTTGTAGAGATTGTAGCCGTTGACATACACCTAATACTGGAGCTTAAAACATGAATGTCAATTATCATAACAATTATTATTATATCGTCGCGCCTGTTCTTTTACGAGGTAGGCAAAGCACCGAGTGCCAAATATCCCTATTCTTATTAAACTGGTTTTAACTGGTAATTAGTGTATCAACTCTCTGCGCACACGCATCTCGTTTTCGAGAACATAATTACGTACTAAGTACGAACGAACAGATTCCCCTGGACTGAAAACAACTTCCTATCCCTCTGCCATGACGTCATTATGCTCGACTAATGTAAAGTAATAAATATTGTTTATTCAACCAATATCAGTCTACTGGATAATTATATCGTAGTTGTTATTTGAGTAATGGATATTTACTGATACCATCCGTCGTTCCAACTTCGACGTATCAATAAATAAATTTATGTTTTCTATTAGTAATGAGAAAATATATAAATCATTGTCTAACTACGTATATTATAATTATGATCATCCCCCGATTTAAGTCCACTGTTGGGCATAGGCGTGCTTTAATAAACCCCTCCGTGACTTGACCAACCCATAGGACCAGAGTGCGAATTATGGGCAAAAACCCTCTCAAAAATGCTCAGGAAAAGCTTTGTCAAAGTCAAAATATATTTTCTATTCAAAATATGCAAAGGTCGTTTTTAAAATGTTTATGACGTTGACTCCTATGAATATCTTGTCGATATCTGCAACCTACTAACATCTGGAGTCTAGACACAAATGAGTAGAGTCGCGACGACACTAAACTATTAAATTCACATTAATGAGATATTAAAAGCCAATTTACCTCCAATTTTACTCTTTTACATGCTGTTCCTTTACATATGGAAGTGGCAATATCCTGGTCGTACAGCACGCTGAGGCATGAATTAAGCCGGTACATATTTAAGCTTGGTATGCAATCTCTCTGCCTACCCCATAAGGGAATTGGCGAGTCGATATGATAATAATTCACATTTTATTCATACGAAAATGTCACGAACGTGATTTCTAAAGAAATCTTGTCATGATAGGTGGTCTGGCTCGATGTTATCGCTTATCAAAGTCATTACATATTCAATGAGCGTACAACTTTTCTTAGAGATGCATATTATAATTTTTTTGCTCGATATCAAACCTTTAATACCAACTCTCACAATTATTCCAGTCTGTGAGATTTAAAGTTCGTTTCATAACATAACTATGGGAAAATTCTTTACCGCCGATCGTATGGATTGTTTTTTGGAATCCAAATTATCATGGCGTTTAGAGCAAGACTTCCTCTCTAAAACTGACCATAAATCATAATCCAGTGGATTAAGATCAGGACTAAATAACGGCCAGTCTTCAGCTCTGATGAAGTCCGGAACGTTCGTTTCTAACCAAGATTAGGTGGATCGAGCTGTATTTACCCGGCGCCAAGTCTTGCTGAAAGGACGATTGGTGGGTATTG
>DWJK01006547.1:0-10394 GCA_018248815.1 Croniades pieria auraria | reverse complement strand
ATGTTAGCTCATTTCGTTTGCTCTATCTGAAGTTGCGCTTTAATACTATGAAAGGGATTTTACGTTTTGTCAAAGCGAATCTTTAGTATAACGTATTAAACACTCTTGAGAAATTTAGGAACTCTACTTAAATAATTGTGAGGAACAATGGTGATAAATGCATATTCTGAACATGGCAAATAATTATCGTGTTTTTAATAACGGATCATAATCAATTAATCCTCGTCTATTAAAGCCTTCAATATATAGCTAGTTTTTCAGCCACACTATTTTAACTAAGTTACTGTAGCAAGCGAAAGTTTAAAAATAATATTCAAAATATATATATATATATTCAAAAGATCATGATAATTATAAAAAAAGCGTCTCTAAATAGTTTAAAATTTTTCGTTGACATTATTTTACAATTGACGAATAGTCGCAAGCGAAAGTTTTAAAAATTTAACAATATTTAAGCGCATCCCGCTTTTTTCACATGGTTTCCGGGATATTTTTTAACGCACAATGTTGCTCACGTGTCTAACGATAATTACTTGTGTTGGAGGCGTCATTACGTCAAACCGCCTGCTTGCCATCGCATTTTCAGTTTACTCAAGTTATTTCCCTGGGGTTTTTGTCATTGCTATTTAATACTAAGATTTCCGATGTAGAGTCATGTGTTCCCACTTGTGTTATCGTCTGTACCTAGATATTTATAGATGCAGTCTCACGGAAAGACTATAGTTCTAATTAATGAACCTTCCGTATGGAATTTTAATGTAGAGTTTCAAATCAAAAATTAATGTGACGAGAACCCCCATGAGGTAGAGTCAAGACTTTAGTCAAGTCTATCACCACTAGGCACTTTTTAACAGGGATGTAGGCAGTCTGAGCTGACTTTTAGAACATATCGTTTTCCAATGTCAAATAGTAAAGGTTCTTTAGTTTAGGGTATAATATCATCTCAAGTTAAGACAAATGCCTTACTAAGACCAAAAATCCAGTTCAGACCATAGTCTTAATAATCCAATAGAACATTACATTAAACAAAGGACTGATCCTGCTCCCAAGGTAGTTCAACTACGGACAGAAGGTGTACTATTTTCAAATTAAAAATTCTGAAAGAGCTTGTCGACCAATTTTTAAAATCTAAAAACAGGCTCAAGTTTGAAAGCGCAATTTAATCTAAACGTAGCACATCATCATCATCGTCATCATCAGCCTATCTCAGTCCACTGCTGGACATAGGACTCCCCCAATGAGCGCCATCGCGCCCTGTGTTCGGCTTGTCGTATCCCAGCACCTGCCTGCAGCCTTTAGCAGATCGTCGTCTTCATCTTAATCTTCTGCTAAGAAGCCATAGCACGCTCACCTAAAAAGAGCCTATTCGCTTGTTCTGGCGACTTTCATTTAATGCCTTTAAAAAACGGTAAAACCTTTTAACAGTACATACATACTCGTATATGCAAAAAGCTCACCACCTATTCCATGGGACGTAAACATAACTGGTAAACCGGAGTGTACTACACTCCTCTGCCTACCCCTTCGGGGAATACATTTATATTACATTTTTTTATATGTAGTATATGTAATTAATTCCGTCTTAGGGCGGGTCGGAGATAGTATTTAGTGTCGCACTTGGATAATTTCCCCTGCGGGCGCGACCGCGCCTCTTCACACCTGTCTGTCACTCGCTACGACTTCTTACAACACACTGGTTATTATAGTTCAGGGTTCGGTTTCGTGGTCGCTGTTCGGCAAAAAGTTCTCACGCGGGATGTAAAGGGAACTGGTGAAACGTAGGAGAGTGGTGTACTCTCTCTATCTATCTATGTATCTTTACTATTAAATGTTTCGTGAGTATTTATACACGTGATTGAAAATATACCGGCTTATCTCCGTTGCGACCTCGCTGCGAACGGCGGGCGCTCATGAACAAGGGCCTCGTACAGGTCCGAAATTAGTCGGGCCATCCCGAAAAACGTACGTGAGTTAAGCCGGTACATATTTAATCATATCTATGTAGTAATAGTAGAAAATGAAGACCTAGCCTTCATTTTTCACTTGACTGGATACATGTTACATTAGATAACTAAATTTTTTGCTAATTAATTATCGATATTGTTATATCGTCACACCATGTTTCTCATCGGGTATGCAGAGAAAAGTCAATCTGGTAGAATATTTAACTAACTAATCATCTCTGAAGGCTGTAGAAAATCTTTGGCGGGAATTATGAAAAACATTCTCGATACATTGAATTTCATGTAAATCGATTCGACTGTTTCAGTATGAAAACATAACACCTAAACTAAGTACCTTCTTATTTATAACATTGTTACGGATAAGAATGAAATGGTTGTTATGACTAAAATTTTATATTTAAAATTTGAAAAAAAGGTAACTTCACGCCCGTAATCTCCGAAGGGGTGGGCAGAGGGGTGTAGTACACTCTCAAGTTTCACCAGTTACGTTTACGTCCCATGGAATAGGTGGTAAGTCTATTTAAAATTATTATGACTAATTATAATTTAAAATAGTTTTGAGTCGCCTGTAAGGGCATATAAATACAATATTCTGGCTTATCACCTTTTTCTAAGTTCATGACAGATTTAACATTAATAGAATCATTGTTGTTAAAAAACAAAATGTACGAAACTTTTTTAAACAGCTACCTGTGAAGAAGGTAAGAAAAAAAAACCAGCTAATTTACCACCCAACTTCCTTGCAATCTTGAAAATGAACTAAGTATACTGTTCTTCTCATTATTTAACTGATTATAGTGTTACACTCCTCTGCCTACCCCTTCGGGGATTACATTTACATTACCTTTTTTTAATTTTAACATGTGTAATCAATTCCGTCTTGGTAGGAAGGCCGGGTCGGGTCGGAGACCGTATTAAGTGTCGCACTTGAATAAAACTGATTAAAGTACCTTTAATTAGTAGTTTTATTAATAAAACAAGCAATTATTATTGTTTACTAACTACATTTACTTATCATAAAAAAACCATAATATCCTTTAAGTAAATTGTATTTGCGGTATAGCCTCTAATTGGTTCCAAGACGAAGCGTGCAATTAATTGAAATACATACAATATAGCGAAATATAAATATATTGCTTGTCTTACTTGACCGGCCAGTGTTAATTGAGCCGCTGGACAAAACGAAGGAAGTACACAATGACGAAGTGTCAGAGATCCAAGTGATTGGTCGGTTAAGGACTTCAGGGAGATAAGGGTGTGCCAGTGTGAATAACTTCCGTTTCAACACGATAGTGGTAACGGCAGCGAAGACTGGACGAGGATAAAACAAGGACAAAGCACTGGGAGAGATAACGATGTGGGACAATAACAGTTTTTATGTTCTATATACCGTCCATATCAAGATTGTTCTAATGCGCAGTTAGATACAAATGTGTTACACAGATTTACAATAAATTTTTTATCTGTTAATACTTAAATGTCATTCATGTAGTTGTCTTCCATTAAAAAAAAAGTAATAACAAATGTTAATGACATTTATAATTGAGTTTCGGCGCGAAAATTTGAATTAGGAACTATATTTGAATTGTTTGTTTCCGAAACTGAGATAGCGTTCATTCAAATGTAGAATACTAGTTTTTTAATATTTATCATTCAAAATAAATGAATGTCGTTATTATATACACATTTATTTAGCTTGAACCTTCCTTACGAGATGAATAGTTTGTTTATAAGGCAGTATCATTGGTATTCCCCTTGCTTATTTGTTTTAATTATAAATATACAATAAAATTGCTTATTGAGAATATTAATATAATATAACTATACTACAAGCAGTGATAGCGTAGTGGTTAAGAATTCAGCCTCTCACTCCGGGGTGCTAGGTTGAAATGCATCGCGCGCACCCCTTTGCAAAAAAGCGCGTTTTAAATTTAATTATCACTTGCTAACGGTGAAGGAAAAAATCGTGAGGAAACCTGCACAGCTTAGAATTTAAAAAAAAAATTCAGGTGTGTGAAGTCTGCCAACCCGCACTTGGCCAGCGTGGCAGACTATGGACTTAACCCTTTCAATATGAGAGGAGACCCATATTCCAACAGTGGAATGACGAATGGGTCGATTATTATTATATTATGCGACTCTATGAGATGCCAATACTTCTAACAATGGAAAATTACACAGTCAAATTGTCAGTTTTTATTGTTATATCGCTACACCAGGTTCCTTACGTGATAGGCAGATAGCACTGAGTGTCAAAATATTTCTATTCTTACAAACCTAACGAGCTTCTACATTCATCTCTCTCTACATATAAGCATATTGGTTTCGGAAACATCGTCATTTTTTTATATTTAAGATGACATGTTGTGGTTTTCGGTGCATACAAAACAGCAGTCGAACATATTATTTAAATACTGGTGTGCCTATTAGAAGCACTCTTTCATGAGATATGAATGTTTTCTGTTATATCAGAAACTGGCGCCTATCGTGCGAAACACACGCGCTAGAAATAAATATGAAACATGAAAGATGATAACATTATTAATAAATAAATACCTATTCTCCCGCCTTTGTTTGCAGCTCTCAAAACATTTGGGTTCAATGGAACTTTATCTGTATTTTAAATTCACAAGAAATTGTGTATGTAATCTGTAAATACTTTTACTCACATTAGTATTTTTAATTGTTTATGGAATTGTTTTGTTTTCAAGTTCAGATATTTTATGAAAACAAAAATGTGCGGCTGAATGAATACTAACTTTGCCTTTAGCAAAAATTATAATAGCGTGACAGTTCCCGCCCAATACTCGTATGTCAAGCTCTTCGTTTAAATTTATTCTAGTTGTTTATAATTATGATGCTTATAAAACTTAATGTTTCCTTTTTTTTCGACACACAACAATGTAATGAGTCGAGTATATTGAAACCAACAGCAATTCAACCCTTATAAGTATAACTACAAAAAAAAATGCAGCTGGAAACACAACATAATAATTTATTTTGTTTTTAAGTCGTAATAATATATGAACGGATGAATAATAATATTTGCTGTAAATACGCTGTTCTCTGAAATTAAAAAAAAAACTCATCGCGTGACAATTCCCGCCTAAAGTCGCTCCGTGTATGTCACTGTCATTAGAAGCATATTAAGGTTTTTAAGGCTTGCTAATGAAAGAAGCCGCGCCCGCTCCTTCGAGACCGAGGCGCGCCGCGCGCAACGTAAAAACACTATTACTTAACACGTGAATAAGGTCACCTTTATCTGATCATTGGGTATATCATTTTAAGTAATGGCTAAAACACGTTGCATGGCGTAAAATTTCTATTAATGCATTTTAATACACGCAGTACATTTCTCTACCACCCCTCCCCCCCGCCGCCCCCTATTCCTTATTTTTAATGGATATTAAGATGTCTGTACGTTTTCGCTTTGTTGCGTAGAATGAAACGTACATAGGTAACATTGAAAAGAGTTTTGTTGTAAATAATTTTGAAATTGGAATGTAATTAATCCAATTTAAAAACCTATATTTATCTATGCATATTATCTATGAATTTTTAATAGTAATTATAATCGCCATGCGTATAAGGGGTAATGAAACCCCCTAATGGCCCATCGAAGACAAGATAAGGTTGGCGGTCGGAAGAAACCTCCACTTTTCTAATTACTCTTTCATTAGCTGATGGATTACTCACGCTCGCGGTACCGACACTGTAGCTACCTAGATGACTAGTGATGTGAATATTGGTACGAAATATCGTATACGAGATATCGATTTTTAATATAACGGAAATTGTTATCGATTTTTGTCGAATGTAATCCGACAAAACAATACTATATAGTACATATTTTCAATTACTAGATGAGGTGAATTAAATGAAGAAACAAGATTGTTTCAGGGTTTAAAATGACATTTTACAGCAACATAAATGAGGTTAGAACAGCAAAGTTGTAATACAAAAAATTATATGAATTCTACAAGGAAAATGTTTTGCGACATGTCAAATTTGACACCACAAATGTTAAACGGAACGTATCACAAAGCTTCGAGGGGGCAACAAACACACAGACAGACACCGTACTATTTTCTTGATTACAACGGATAAGTAGGGCCGCACCTTCGCATGTTTTAATTATATTATTAACGACGATGCCGGCGAAAGGCTAATTTTTCATAATGGCCGCGGTATCGCAATGATATGTAAATATTCCGCCTCGCCCTCGCCTATTAGGAGCTTCGTCGCGTGCGTGTACACCTTAACATTCGGAACTAAGACACGTTAGTTACAATTTAGTACTGACGCGTGACATTTTTTAGGTTATGTCCCATACAGAAAAACTTCGCTGTAAGTTGCCGCGCCCAGCGAGCGGTGCGTGTTCTAACCAGTATTTCTTTATAATAAGACGTGAATGCACTTGCCGCGTAATTAGCAACGTTTGAGAAGTAAACCTACTCATAAGCTTCCTCCAAAGGGTCGTATTAATTACTGGAGGTGCTCGTACGAGTGTGGCGTGGTATAAATGGCCGGCCACTCCACGCCCTAGCCTCGCCGGGCCTTATTAAAAATGTTAACACGTAAATTAGACTCCGCGGTGCAGTGTATTAGCCAACCAATTAAATTTCACAGTCGACACATACAATAGCCTGCAAGGTGCCTTCATACGGCGAGGGATGGTTATTTTCATGAACTAACTACACTTACACACTCGCCCCAGCTTAGAGGTCCGCTCGTAATATTTTCCTTCACGCTTTGATAACGAGACAAGTGTTTCGAAATAAAATAAAAAAAAAACACATACACACACACAAATTGCACACTCAAGTTTTTAATTACAAAAAATTAAATATTGAACTAAATATGTACGAAGCGAGTTAGTAGCGCGGCAAGTTAAAAAGGCATGCGAAAATTGCGACGTAAGGCTGGCAACATTTCCGTCGCCGACTGTGAGAGTCCTTACAGACGAGAGATTTTATTCTCAGTTGAATTAACAAAACATCAGATTATGTTATGATTAATGTCATAATTATTAATTTTCTCTCGCAAATCGTTATTGCAGTGTGTTTATTAACGGTGCGGCGGTTCCGCGGGTAGATGTCGCATTCGACTGCTTTGATACGAGGGCGCAATTAAAATTCGTTTGAATTAAATAAGCAGTTTAGTTTTACGGGAGTGCCATCAGTGGCCGGTGTACGGCGCCATTGTGGCAGCTCAGCTGACAGACGCTCGTGTGTGAATGTAAAAAGGCTTAGGCACCGAGTGCTTCCCCTCGTACGACTAGTTAGATATGTAAAAAGATTAATTGGAGTGTTGCTGCGTCTCTGCCGGGCCGGCCGTAGACCACTCCACGCGACTTAATTAAGCGAAATAACTTAAACGAGTCACCGTTCCTAATTAGTACTATCGTCGCCGGGCTAACACAACGAGCGACTCTTTGTTTACGGGCCCGCGCTTCTTTGAGTTTGCGCGCCAAAAGAATTTGTCTTTGCATCGACTTTGAGCGAAGGATGTTTGTTTTGGCCCCGGAGATTTTTACAAAGGCAGTTGCGTGCCGAGAATTGAAAAATACGACTAACTGTATAACTTTGCAAATTTAAGCTTCGTTTTTTTATAATTGATAATACTTTTTTACCTGCACAAATTTTGGTCGAGTGAAAAAAATATCGATGTTACAGTATGTGTTGCCAGTGTAGTGTTACAAAGCACCTCTAAAAGACATGCGAGGAGAGCACTTTTCACGTAGTGCCCTTGAGGGATGAGGAACAACAAGTGGCCAGTAGTGTGTTGGAAGTTTGCAAGTCTTGTTACGTTAGACTGCTTTTTGAGTACGTAAATCTCTTTCTCGCTCACAGCTTTTTTAAACTACGAACTTTCATTTATCTACTGGCGATAATTTACTCGTTAAGCGTTTTGTAAGCCACAAATTAATTAGGAATATTAATTTCGGTTTTATGTTAAACATATCGCTTTGGCTTATCAAAGGCTATCGCAAGTTCGAGTTTATAAACGTTGGCTAGATTAATATAAAATGTTGTTAATTTTTATTTGTTCATTAGTGCAATACCTTTTGTTAAAACAGCGATAAGATAGTCGAACGATTATTTAAACTCATTAATGATTATAATTTTCAGAGTCCGTTCTGATATTGATTCAGATATATTTACAAAAAGAAATTAACATGAGTCATCAATGTAGAAGAACCGGTTTGCTACAAGGTTAGAAATATTTGCCTACCCCGTGATGGACCTGGCTTAACAATATAATAACAAAAGTTCCAAAAAATAATGATGAAATGAATATTCAGCCAGTACCTATATTTATAATACTGGCCCTATTTAATGCAATTAATAAATAGACAATTAGAAAAAATAAAGAAAAACAGTTTTCATAATAGTTGAAATAGCAAGGGGCACCACTAATCGACGTTTCCGTAAAATTTAAAATGTCATTTATTACAGAAGTAAGTCCGCGCGCCTCCGTTGTAATTACCAGCGATTGTGGCGCCCTCACCCTTTCAGCCCTTTCAGATGTTTATCGCGAGGAAATGACCGTTTTCCGTTGTCCACGCGCCATTAACGGACAATACTAATGGGCCAAGTTGTTTGAAGAAAATGTACGCGCACGACATGTTTCTTTGTCATGTGAAGTGGCGAAAAGTTTTCTAGAAGCTTCCATTATTGATGTTGTTCGAATATAAGTAGCCAAAAGTTTTCTAGAAACTTCCATTGTTGATGTCGTTCCAATATACTCGTAAGCAGCGAAACATTTTCTCGAAGCTTCTATTATTGATGTCGTTCGATGTCCGATTTATACGATGTCCGGTTATGAACAAGTATTATTGTATCGGACATCTTATAGAATAACAAGATGGATTTTTCTATTAAGATAAATTAGCAAATGAGTATTTTATGAAGCTTAAGTTATTTTACGAATACAAAATTACTTTTTGTATCTCTCGACAAAAAACACAGAAACATATGTATGTGGTTCAAGATCGAGATATATTTTAAGATACGCCTACTTAAAGATAAAACAAATATAATACAAAAACGTAACGTCACGCCTGTAATCCCCGAATTGGTAGACAGCGGAGTGAAGTACACCCCCACGTTTCACCAGTTACGTTTACGTCCCATGGAATAGTTGGTGAGCCTATTGTCGTACATCGGGCATATATCCAGACTCCAAGTAACTACTAGAAATTCTAAATTAGAAAAATCCAGTAGTACCCAACCCGGGATTTGAACCCAGGACCTCCCGATCGTCAGTCGCGCTTGCAACCGCTCGACAAACGAAGCAGTCAATACAATACACTAATATATTTGTCTTTTATTTTAAAATCTTTATCTTCTTACTTCAATTTCTTGAGCTTGATCTTCGATGACATTTTGGTGTTGACGTAGAGCAGTTTCTAGTTCTTTATTCCTTTCTAGAAGAGTTTTCCCGAGTTCCGCCGCGAGCTGCAAATCTGTAACAACAAATTAGGCATCAGTTCTATATGATGAATACGATAGAAACGCTTCGAAAGTAGTTCAATTAAACGCAAATTATGTAAACATGGTGAGAGTGATATGAACGTGTCGTTGTACCGAATCGACAGTATTTATCATATATCGGATTACCATTCGGTGTTATTGACACTACACGATTCCACCAGTGTTTCTATGGAGATGAAACACAGATAATTGACCACTGGCGTCGTTGGCGCAACACAGCGCACTTGGACGTACCCCAACATAGTTATTTTATGTGCCAACGGCACGGCACTTGCTCGTTACTAACACCGTGCAGTCATTCATAGCTGGAGTGCGAAGTGGGTATCGTTACGCGGTTTGGTACACACGTGAAAGGCGAATGTGGTATGGTATTGCGAACCTTGTCGAACGAGAACAATGTCTAAAAAATATCTAAGTTCGGTACAAAATCTGGGTCACAGCAGTCACGCAAAATATCGATGCTATCGAATTTATTGAAGCGTAATTGACATTATTGTACCAGACAGCTAAATGACTGAAGGAGTTAACGTTGTTATTAGCAGAATCGTAAAGTAGATACTGAAAGTGATGTGTAGTTTAAAATGGTAATATTTGAATATTTTAAATCTATTACTGAAGATAACTAGTTCCGGGATGACAATTTAAATGTGCGATTTAATTGCGCGATTATCGGATCTATGTCGCTTCGATATATAAAGATAACAGAAGAGAATCGGAATAAAATTACGAGTAAATCGTCCATAGTGCATTGTCACATTTTGCGCTTTGAAAACCAATATCAAGTCCAGTACATATGTATATCAGAAACGTTATACTCTCATTGTACAGGTACCACGAAGTGTCTGCATATGAGATAACGAGGTGTCTTAGGGTAACAACTGCTCGCTGGCCTCGCTGTTGCACACAGGTGTTAAATCGTGGTTTTAAATAACAG
>DWJK01006546.1:0-10395 GCA_018248815.1 Croniades pieria auraria | reverse complement strand
GAAAATATCACTATGGCGATAAGAAACAATAAAACATAACATCACGCATGCAGTCGCAGAAGAGTGCAGTACACTCCCACGTTTCACCGGTTACATTCACGTCTCACTGTGGATTAAGTGAATAAACAACCACTTGTATACCCACACCTCACCAACGTGGACTATGAGCCTTTTCATTGTTAAAGAAGAAGAAGAAGAAGGATCTCTCAACGAAGGGAGGTCAAGAGTTTATAGGATCATATTCTAATACCAATGTTTTTGTAGTAGCAAAGTGTACAATGGATGGTAAAACCCCTTGCATTGTCATCCTTTTTAACCGAAGAGAGCAGTTGACAGCAGTCGCAGATGACAGCTGTCAGAAGTCATGCAGCAGCCTCGGACAGGACTGTGTTGGTATTTTGCTGTAGAGCTGTTAGGTTCATTTAATCAAGTGAGTAATTGTTAATAACAATTGATATTAAAAATGAAACGGTTTGGTTCCACGTACCTAAAAAGATGCCTCGCAGTCTCCCAGGGATCTTTTACCCATTTTAAAATTATTGTCGATACGATTTTACAGTCAGTACCCAGATCCAAAGACCAGTTGAGAGATCAGGTATCAAATCGTTGTTTTAAGATAATAAAAAAAATGCAAAGCATGCGGCAGTTCTATTTATTCTTTGCTCACAAATCAACCGGACGGTATACCCTTCAACGCTATGGTGAAATTGTTTCTGCGGTCGTTTTCGAAACCCAAATAAAATATTACAATTTACGTCCATAGACCAACATATCGAATAGACATGGCTCTACGAAAACAAATTAATTACTGCAAAATAGGCACAGACAGAAAACTTTTAATCCTTCCCTCTTAAAATCAGAATCAGATATTTTATTGCTTGAATATAATTTACAGAGATGTTATATTATTTTGATTATTATATTCGCATACTGAGGTGAAAATGTCATAAAATCGCCATAATTAAATTGCCGCACCGTTTAAAAGATATTGTTTGTGGATAATCCAAATAAATATTGAAGAAGTGTAAAGAAAGAGATAAGAACAGATTGTTGGATAGTGTTATCTCAACTGAACTGCCTCGTTGGTCAAGTGGTTGCAAACGCGACTGCCGATCGGGAGGTCCCGGGTTAAAATCCCGGATTGGGTACTATTGATTTTTCTAATTTAAAATTTCTAGTGACACGGAGTCTGGAATTGCCCCCGGTGTAGTGTATGCCAACAGGCTCACTACCTATTCCATGGGACGAAAGCGTATGTAACTGGTGAAACGTAGCAATATACTACACTTCTCGGCCTACCACTTCGGGGATTGTAGGCGTGATGTTACGTTTTTAATCTCAACTTACAGTGTAAGAGCACGTATTATTTGTATATTAAATCGCAAGACAAACAGGCAGGCGGCCCATCTGATGGTAGTCAGCATCGCTGCAGACATGTCCAACATCAAGGGTTACCCCGTCCCCCTGAAGGCCGTCTGCTTTCGTGGGAGCTGAAGGGGATAGACGATGCGGACCAGCATCGATGGTCCGCGAGTGAGGCCCACAAACCATAACACCGTCTAACGACGGAGAAAGATCACCAGCGATTGACCCCCCGAAACTGCCGCTTTACCCGGCAGTTTCGGGGGGTCAATCGCCGCAGGGTATCTGCCGCGGCGTACGGACGACCACTGCTGTTGACGAAGGGTTACCAATGTGTTGTTGCCTTGAAGGAACCGCCCGATCGAAAACTACACTTCTTT
The DNA here is from genome assembly GCA_018248815.1 of Croniades pieria auraria. Lineage (NCBI taxonomy): Eukaryota > Metazoa > Arthropoda > Insecta > Lepidoptera > Hesperiidae > Croniades > Croniades pieria. Next base: position 8,653 of record DWJK01006546.1, on the reverse strand, counting down.
AAAAATTTAGGGAGCAAAAAAATTTCATATCGTATCATTTCATATAAAAATTTCATATAAAATGGTTATATCGAGACTTTAAAGAAAGCATTCTGGAGCTTGAAGCCTCCAGTTTTCATACTTTTGCATCAAAAAATTTTAAAAACAAGAGTTCTTATGCAATCCTATCAGGTACTATAAAACTTTTTTTGCACATTTGAGCCATCGTATGGATCAGGTAACCTGTTTATTCAGCTTCCATTTCGTTTTTTTGTAAGTCTCCATACGAGAATTTGCGGAGATATCCAACTTTAACTGGCAAAGAATCTTTTTGTCATCGACCACCGATACCTCGAAAAACAGTGATTGTACAGAGAATCTAAGGGCAGGTCAGAAAACTGAAAAATTTCTGCATTACCAAAAAGACAAGTTTCTGTAAGCAAGATCTCTTGGAACTGGTTACACAATAAATTTTCTTTCGGAATTGTTCAGGATTATATCTCCTCAACTACGTCTTCGTGTGAATTAAAATTTTCGCAATTTCTTGCAATTTGAGACCATCAACGTAGATTTGATTTCTAATACAATAAATAAAACAAAAATGAACATGAACCAATACCTACTCTTTGTGTGGAATGGGCGTAAAGAGAAATCATACATCGCAATACACAGAAACAAATGGTGCCCTTTTCGACCCTTTTATCGTCCCACTGCTGGACGTGAGTCTTCTCTCAGAATGAGAGGGTTAAAGCCATGGTCTGCTACCCGGGCCAAGTACGAGTCGGCGGACTTCACGAACAACGGAACATATCGACAGAGCATATCGGCCTTAAAGAACATTTAAGGTGCGCAGGTTTCTCAATGTTTTCCTTTACCGTTATAGCAAGTGATATTTAATACATACATATCTTAACGCGACGTCTCTTACGAGGTAGGCAGAGAGCACGGATATCCAAATATCTCTATCCTTGCTGAACTGTCGTATAATATTTAATATTCAATCAAAATGCGTCTATACTGAGAAGACGATTTCGTCGCAACTACAGTCTATGGTTGCCACGGTTACAGGGCAGTTGACGAAATAAATGAAAACAATCACGAATAAACAATTCTATTGCATAATCGTCATCGTAGGACAAACTGGATGGTTTTCACTATTACATTACATCACCACAACTGGTCTCAATGCGGTAGGCAGATAGCACTGTCACGGATTGCCAAGTACCTCTATACTTACTGACCTCATATGCTTCTTCCACATCCATCGCTCTCTTCATGTACGTACTATTTTTTCGATAAAATTATTAGCAAATCACAAATCAGTGGGATTCAAATAATACCTCTGTTCTACTGCTGCATTATTTATTAAGTTTTACCTCACCTATTACAACATAAAATCACGCCTGTATTTCCTTAAAGGGGTACGATAAGCAGCGGTGTGTAGTAAAATTCCACCACTATTCACCAGTTATACGCACCAGAGAATAGGTGGTGAGCCTATTGCCGTACACCGGGCATATATCCTGACTCTGTACGTCTAATGGGAATTTCAAGTTAGAAATCCCAGTAATTCTTTAAATAAATATGAGAATCTACGATGGAAAAAATCGCTAGCAAACAGGAAGTGCATTGAAGATATAAATCCTGGTTGCAAAATATTAGGGTGTGGACAGGCCCCACTATTTCACTTTGCGCAAAACCGAGGGAAGTTTGCCGAATTGACAGCCAATTCCACCAATCGGAGAGACACTTTAATAAGACGTAATGATACTCTGACCAACCCGAAGATCAAACCGAGGACATTGCCCAAAATTCACTCTTGCATTGAGTAAACCAAAAAAGCAAGTAAATGAACATTCAAAACGTTGAATGAGTTTTGGACTCAAAACTTCGCAACAAGCTTTTTGACTCACTGTTTCCGACCAGTATTATTCTTTTACGATGCAAAAACCGGAAGTCAATGCTACGTCCTGTTACATGCGAGCAAACGAAAATGAAACGAATTGTATTTATAATCTTCAGATATTAATTAAAATGTTCTGTTGGTTATTAAAGTTTGGATTTTTAATCATATTCGAGTTTTAATCTATTATTAATAGGATGAAGCGACTGTCTAAATGATTTCTGCTACCTACAGACTGCGAATGATTGGAACTCCCTGACGGCATCCATGTGTCCCGATTCATATAACCTGGAACTATTCAAGACAGGAGTGAATAGGCACTATCTAGGCGAGCGTACTACGCGATAGGCAGCATCGCGCTCTCTATCAGGTGATATTGCAAACGCGAGCCCGTTGCTAAATAAAAAATCTATCGTTATGATTGAAGAGACTGACTAACTGATCAATCAACGTACAGCCATAACCGTTGGGCTTAATGCCATGAAATTTGGCACGAATATTCCTCAAATGTCTTTAGTAAACTCTAAGACAGGAATTTTGGAAACTAACTCTAATTCTGATTTGGAATTGCGTCGGTGTGAAAGCTATACACTTGAAGTATTAGATTTACTGCCTTGGGTAGTAAAAATTGATGTGTTTATTGGTTTTTTGAAGTTTTACGCGTAAGGGGTAGAATATCCCTATTATTATTACTCCTAAGTGGTAATATAGGGGTTGAAAGTTTACATGACATTTCCTCGGTTTGTAAGTACATTAGACACGTGAAATGTCAGGTTAATTTCTGATATGTTAGATTACGCGGTTCGTTAGCAATAAACGAAATAGTTTTCTCCGTTTTTTTTATCTCTGGCTTTTTTATATATTTCTTTTACATTCGATATTTATAGATAGATAACGGAAATAAATGTCATATTATAATTAATTTAACTTTGTTTTCAAGCAGAATCGTGTTTGTTGCAAAGTTTTTAATACAACGCAGTTCAAATAAATAAAACTACATGAAGTAACGTTCGTAATTTTTTACATGGAATTTGCGTTAAACGCAAATAAATTTTTACTATTTTAATAGTAAAATTAAACTCCAGTGAACCATCTGGGAGATCTTTAAACTCATTAGATTCTATTAACGTGCAAACGACAAATGCGAGGAGATATGTAATTCATTACGTTTCCTTTAAAAAAAAGGTTAATGAGAACTTTAATGGTGTCTCAGAAAAAGCTGCATTAAGTCTCAGTAACATTTGTAAGAATACAATACTTTCCTTAGTATTTGTGCCGTTTGAGCAAAATGACAGTCGGGGAACGAAACGTACCTCTGCCTACTTAAAAACCTTAAAATATTTCAGTACGAGACACCGTATATCATATAAAATCCTTAGACTAACGCTTGACCTTCACAACCTTACCCTTTACAAGCCGTCACTACAATTCTATTTACATTACACGACTATTATTCCTAGCTGTCATAAATCTAGATCTAAATCGTGTTTCTGTACTGAATGTGCGAGAGATGTACCAGTAACCGGCTCCGCTGTGCAAGTATTAACACAAATCGACTCCATAATAAATGACTTGTACATACGACAGTGGCGGAGACGCAGCGAACGCTGCGAAGCCCTACAGTATAAAAGAGGGGCTGAACTGTAGAATACACGGCGACATGGTACTGCGGTCTTGTTGAGCTGTCTCGTTCGCACTTGGCGCTTGTGAGCGGGAGGAGCGAAGTGGCTTGTCAGCGCAAGTGGCGCGGTGACGTCACGGCGCGGGGAGCAGCCGGCAGTCAGTGTACGGCCGGCCGTCTTGAAACGCGGGTGGGTGCACGATGCACGCACGGTGAACAAAACAAACCGCGATGCTGTTCGAGAGTCCCAATGCGAAATTGTTCCCGGCCTTCAACATCCCGCCGCCCGTTCGGCTAAGGTGAGCGAGCCTCCGCCCTACCCTCCCCCTACAGCGATCATTCAGTGTCCAGTGCCAGTGTAGTTTTTCTGAAGCTGTAAAACACAAAAAAACCAATAAAGTGTAAGCAACCACGCTCGAACAGTACGCACGGCGACACTGCGTGCCGCAGCTTGAAACGTCGATACAACAAAATAATGCGTTTTTCTCCCGGCGGCGTAGTCGAGTTATTTGGTGAGAGCACCGCCTCCGGTCATGTCGTTGTCCTGCGTGGTGCGGCTAACTGGAGTATCTCACTGATGGCCATTGTTTTCAAAACAGTTTATTTCCTTCGCCGTATTCGTTTAACTCGACGTATAACACGCCGACTAAAAAGCGGCCCTACATTTAAACGGAACAACGAACGATATAAAACATTCACCGTTCGTTCAGTACTCAGTCAATACGTATCCCGAGTACCATTGAAACGACACGCGCGCAAAGAACTCTCTAATATCGATGTACAGACAATCTGCTTCGACGAATGGAACTTGAGACAAAGCCGGCATACTGTAAACAGTTCGTGTTACCTGCAGACCACACTCCTCAAACGTGTTACATTATTTTTATTCCACACGTTCGCTCGCCACCGCCCTCAAGTGAGCGCGATCAAAAACTACGTCGCGAGCAACAGGGATGTAAAGTAATACATATATAAGTATATCTCACGCCGCTCCAATATTTCTACGCTTTGTCCATCCCGTATTTCATATTACACAATCAATGATTCAATACTGCCATCATTAAAAATTAAAATGCCGTATATTTTGCTCGTTCCAAGTTGTAGCTTGCTAGTTAGCTGTAAAATGGCTGAATAATTGTGCGCAAAACGAAAATTTCAACTCTGCGATGTATTTTCAAAAGGTTGTATAGTTGACAGATTGTGTCATTGGGAGTTAAAACTTGATTCGTATACTTCTGTATTTGCGTTTTAGTTATTGTAATGTTACCAGATATTAACGCAGATGACGGACATCGCTGATGTAAATGAATTAAACTTAAATGATTAACGTCATTGGACCTTGTCAGACGTTGTGTTATTAGGAAAGTTGCCAGCGCAAATTAATCTAATGCATTATTTGGAAAATATGCATTTGTGATATGTATTAACGTTATAATTATGTAAGGCCAGTAATAAGATGGTATATAAATTAAAAATATTTATGAAGAGAATGATATTGTAGAATAAGCACGGCAGGTTTGTGAGTATAAAGATATCTGACACAGTGCTCTCTGCCTACCACTTAAGGACAAAGGCGCGAAGATATGACTGTAATATTAACGATATAATGATATGTCGTCTCTATATGACAATAGGCTCATCTCTATTCCATAGGACATATACCATAACTGTTGGAACGTCGAATAACTACACTCCTCTGCCTACCTTTTCGTGGAAATACAGGAAAGATATGTTATATCGTCACACCGTTTCATCGTCCCTTATATGGAAGGCAGAGAACACAAAGTGCTACAATCTGTAACCCGCTCCCCTTTCGGAGACTTCTGACTTCGTTAAATATAACTTGTCGTAACGGTGAAGGGAAACATCGTGAGGAAACCTGCATACCTTAGAGTCTCTATAATATTCTCTGAGCTGTCCGGTCTACTAACCCGTACTTGGTCTTTTTACGCTATATTGGCTTGAGTCTTTAAACTCCCAGAAGGTCTATTTAAACGTGGACTGACGAAAAGGTAGCTGATGTCAGTGATAACAAGTAATCGTTTAATGTAATGTTACGCCTGTATTTCTTCGATGGATAGACAGTGTTGTAGTCTCATTTGTCAATGGTTATGTTACGGGTCCTATATTAATAATAATAATTAGTATACAATAGTTACGTTCGGTCTGTATGAATATTTGCCACTTTGATCTCACAGCGTACCGTGTAAGGTACCTGGTGTGATGTAATAATAAAATTTGGGTTTATAATCAAAACGTTACAGGATTTGTCATAATAAAATCGCATCAGAATAATGACTAATATATAATGAACCTAAAGTGACGCCTGTAATACCGGAAGAGGTGGCCAGAGGAGTGTAGTACATTTTCCTGTTTCGTCAATTACGTTTATGTCCCACCAAGGAACAGGTGGTGAGCCTCTATTAGAAATTTCATAAACCGTAACATCAAGCTTGTAATCCCCGAAGGATTAGGCAGAGGAATGTAGAAAACTCCCACGTTTCACCCGTTACGTTTAAGTCCCATAGAATAGGTGGTGAGCCTATTGGCATACACCAAGCACAAATCCAGACTCCGCGCCACTACTAGAAATTCTACATTAAAAAATCCAATAGTAGCCGACCCAGGATTTTCACCCGGGACCACTCAATCTATAGTCCATCTTCCAGCCACTCTACCAAAAAAGCAGTCAGAGACAACAAAAATATATTATATATTTTTAGTATTTTACTTACGACATTTTCTCCAGTCTTCATATTGCCTGTTGCTCTTCAAACTCCATAAAAACAACCAAATGTCATTAACGGATAGATTAGTTTCATATTTGGAAAGTAACCCATCGCGAAACAAATGGAAATAAATAAACCGGCAGGAGAAATGTCTGTGAAATTAAATTTTGAGGTTGGGTAACGAGAGAGTCCAAAAAAACCTCATTGTTCGCACTTAGCTGTGATAAATATAGCCATCGAGTTTTGGTCATCATTATGAATAACCAAATCCGGATTGCAATGTTAGAAATTATCATAGAATTAATTAAAAACTATCAATTATTTCATTGCTTCGTTTGTTGACTGGTTGCAAGTGAGACTGACGATCGAGAGGTCTTGAATTTGAATACCTGTTCCGGTACTATTGGATTTTTCTCTAACTTAGTTATCTAGTAGAAAATTCTATTAGTATCTCGTATTAGTATCTCGACTTAAACGTAACTGGTGAAACGTGGTAGTGTTCTACTGTCTACACTCCTCTGCCTAGCCTTTCGTTGTTTACAGGCTTGATACGTTATTTTTAATAAAAGGTGTGAAATTTTTTTTTAATGTAGGAGCACATCATGTGTGGAAGGATAGAGGAGGTATTTGTCACTCGGTGTTCTCTACCTACTGCGTAAGGGACTTGGCGTGGTGATACATAAACAATAATGTTACGAAAATATAAACTAATCATCATATACTTACCATCGATAGATCTATTTGCCGGGCTTTAAAAAAAAATGGGGAAAAAAATAGGAATTCATTAAGTGATACGGTTTTTTTAACTCGGTTTTATTTTGAACGCATCCGAATTGTATCTTTAAGTACAACCTGAAGGTAATAAAAAAAGTTCAAATAACATAAACAAAAAACAATTAGTACATGGCAGGAGAGGAAGAGCTGAACATCGAGCTCAGTGGTGTGGTATTGGAGACTGATGATAATGATGATAAATCAGTATTGTCTTGAATGCAGCGGATACATATCCTAAATATTACGGCACTTGAAAATTTGCTAAAGAAAAAAACAACTCATTCATATTATACAAAATTGCTCCCTACAAAATATTTAATGTCTTCTTGGTCGAGTGGTCGCAAGTGCGACTGTTAATGGATTTGTCTCGAGTTTAATTCACAGGTCGCATTCTTAGAATAATTAGAAGTAGCTCTGAGTCTGGATTTATACCCGATATATGCTAATAGATTCATCCCCTATTCCATGGTGGGTCGAAGATGTATAGTTCTACGCCTACCCCTTCGGGTAGTGCAGGCGTGAGGGTAAAAAAAGGAAAATAATTCAGTGGTATCTTGAACGCAGCCGATGAGTTACGAATTTATTCGAGCCCGAATGAAATGTGCCTTTTTTTTTTGACCGAACTATTGCAACCGATCCCTAACAGGCAGTTTGATCGAAGTCCAGTTAGAAGTACCAAAATACCATAAATACGTAACATAACATTACGCCTGCATTTTTTTAAGCCGATAGGGGTAGGGTGTATCATAACTACCACGATTCATGATTTATGTTATACGTTTCACCATCAAAATAGAAGGTGAATCCCGGGCCTGGTATTATTGGATTTTTCTAACTTAGATTTTACTAGAAATAATAGTGGCTCGAACTTCCGGTCTTTGCCTAGTATATGGCAATATACACTACCTATTTCATGGGATGCAAACGTTATTGGTGAAACGTGGGAGTGTCCTACACTCCTGTACCTTCGGGTATTACAGGCATGAAGTTAGATTTATTTTTATTATGACATTATTCGGCCCTCACAGCTCGCAGCCTATCTCTAAATCGAGCAAGCGATATAATAACAATAACAGTGTGACACAGCATGTCCATGTTAGCGAGCCCCGAGGCCAAACTAAGATGGCGGACAGAAACACTACACTCGACCACGTGGGAGCTGCGTTCGGAAACACGATCTGTTCTGACATTGGAATTATGTTTTTTTTTTCATTGTGGTTTTCAAGTGCCAGCATTGTCTATGATGTTATTACATGCGTTGTTAAAGGCCAGTTGATTTTATTAATGTTATTCATTATATATATTATATTTTTTATTTCTTTATTGTAATTTAAACTACCTCTATAGTTATAGGTGTCACAATTTAGTTTCGTGGCGCATGTCAATGTTACATAATTACGTCAATTTAACAAGATTCATTCATTAAACTGCCTCGATGATCGAGTGGTCGTAAGCGCGACCGCCAATCGAAAGGTCCTGGGTTCGAATGCCAAGTTCGATACTATTGGATTTTCGTAATCTGGATTTTCTAGCAGAAATTTCTGGTAGTGACTCGCAGTCTGGATCTGTGCCCGGTGTATAGCGATAGGCTCACCACCTATTCCATGGTGGAACGTAAACGTAAGTGTTGAATTGTGGGAGTGTATT